>CALNHX010001191.1:56669-243841 GCA_940337035.1 Agriotes lineatus | reverse complement strand
GCAGTGTGAAAACCGAAAACTGCACGGAACTTCAAACTCAGTATTACTTGCTGACTCTAGTTGGCTGGCTGCAAGAGCACCACCTTCAGCTGCTGTACGGCTCCTACCTTCTACCACAGATCCAAGAACTAGCAAACGTCGTATTCAGTCACAACTTCTGCTAGCGACACCATACATTTGCAGACGATCGCACCATTTGTTAACAAACAAATAAACTAAATTTCGAGTTCTTATACCTAGTATACAGACAGCTGAAAATGTTACGCGACTGGACTGGTATGAACACATCATCTTTAATTCATACTCTAGACCGCAATAAGTATGCCGAAATTGTTGCCAACCTTTATTGAATGGAAATGGCACCTGAAGAAGAAGATATCTAGTTTAGAAAGTGACTTATTAAATTTTGGGATTGCTATTGCGCTACGTATAGTCGAGTTTTTAATTCTAAATTAACATGTTGTTTATTTGGAGAAAGAGAATGAGATGCGACTGAGCGATTAGTTCACTACTAGTAACCCCGTTTCTCCAAGAAGCCCGTATTTTTTAAGTTATAAACACCTGGAAACACTTTGCGTCTATGCGCTTTAGCGCTAAATGCTATGAACAGTCGGCCGTCCTGTGCTGACATCACGCCGAAGCGCGGTAACCTTGTTAACGCAACCAGTCGAATAGTGTCAAATTTGGTCTAATCTTCTTAAGGTTGTAAACACGAATTACTTGTAAATCACAAATCCAAATGGTAATTGAAGAAGTATTCAGATAAAATTGCAAGTGGTCAAAATTTCTGTTGTTCAAGGTATCTTTTACAAGTAATCTTCCAATAATGCGGTTTAACCCTTGAAGAAGATTAGAGGACATTGGACTCTAGTCGAATGAACATTATATAGGATGTAATGAGTAATGAGTAATTTTTATATCGCGTGCAATAAACGGTCACTTATCGAACTTGTTGCATAAATAACTATAAATAAACACGGTTCCTATTTTTTAAAACTTATCAGCTAATTTATGCGGAACTAGAGATACATGTAACATATAAAATTGTGCAAATGTTAAGGCATTTATTTGTTTTAAAAAATGTCAGGTTTTATGTGGCACATTTCTGCATTGTTGTTCTATTGCGTTCGTCGCACTCAAGCAGTTGTAAATGAGCTAATGATTCTACTTACTTGCCAACTCATACGTTAATTACTTGTTAACTGATGATAATAGTATTAAAAATAATAATGCAGAATTGAGTTCATAATACATTTCGTCTAGGTGCACCCCAGCGTGCACATCATTTTTAGTATAAGGTGCACTCCAAACGGGGAGGATCTGGGTTCGTACTTCGAATTAGCCGTAAAAGCGCCGAAGGAAAAAATTGCGAACGTGAATTCGCCCTGCCGGCATCAGCGCACTACGCAGCAGCTTAAGATCGTCGAGGTTGTTAGGTTATTTGCAGTCGCTATTGTTGTGATCTCTATACGGGCAATATATTATAACAAAATATGCATTGACGTGAAATCAGTGACAATCACGGTTTCTAGTGGACCTTATACTAACAATTACGTCCGCTCAGGAGTGCATCTAGACACAGCGTTTCTAATACAAGGCCGCTATCATCGAAAGAAAAGGTAGTAACAGACAGACGGACGGAAATAAAAATAAAGCAATTTATTGAAGTAAGTATACGTAACTATACACGAAAACAACTTTAAAACTATATAGTTACGTCTTTAATGTATTGCCCGTAGTTAAACTAATTAAAATATCGTTGGAAATTCGGCCTGAGTACAGTTTTCACCGATTGCAAGCCATGCTGATCCTGTGGGTGCTTCTTTGACAACTTTCATTACCTTGCGTGCAAGTTCTTCAGGTCTGGAAGTAGATATAGATTAAAAAATGTATTCACTTAATAAAAAAATAAATGTGTTAGTAAAGAGGACCAACAGAAGTTCGTTTAAAAAACGCAGTAATTACGCATTTATTCGAATATAAATTAGAAAACAGAAGAACACACAGAAGGTTGTAATGACCGAATATTACAAATGCATTTTTATGTAATTTTAGCTTAAAATGAATAGCAAATAAAGATATACCTAGGTTTGAGCCTAGCATATCGCCTCAAAAATAACACCTCCCATATAGAACCAATATATTTATTGAACTTTTGTCACCAATATTCATCTTTCATACGTTTATAATAGGTCTTTAAGATCACAACAGTCAAATATCCAAATTTTTACTATACTAGACTCTATTCATTGATATCATATTTATCATGGGCGTAGGAAGGACACTTTTCCTTCACCTAATTTAGGAAATCGCACAAATCAATGTCTCAAATCCAATAAAACAATTTAATTCAAAATAGGAACATTATATTTTAAGAACAGAATATGTGCCAAGATATTAGTATAGTGTAATTAATTTAAATTTTCTATTTTTGCCGAATTTCTCCAGAACCCGGTCGTTCACATCTTCCTCGGCAGAGTGGATCTAATTTTAAGGATGGTAAGGCTAAAAAACCATTCCTGGGTAATTGTGGTCCTCAGCCACGTCTTAATACCCCTCGTAGCTAATAGGAGCTAATACCATCTGAAGAAGAAGGCCGCAGTGCTCTGGCGTGACATCAGCATAGAAGGCAGAATTGGCCAATGATTTAATTTATCCAATCTCGAACCTTGAGATAAGAGGTTTATTGACCAATTCGGCCTTCCTTTGCTGATGTCACGCAGGAGCGCTGCGGCTTTGTCTTTAGGTGGTATTGCATCACAGGCAAGGCCACGGCTACATGCTTGCGACGGTTGGGTAGGACTTGCCATGAAGGCAGCCGGGGTGGGCCGGGCCGCTGGTTTATTCTGCTCATTGGTTGAACTATGTTTACTGATGCTTGAAATTTAGGCAAATCATCATTTGCCTAGGCATATGCAAGGGATTAGTGTGATGTCGTCTGAACACAACACCGACAGATGACACTAATCTGGCCGTGGACACAACACCGACCGTGAAAGAAAAAAAATATCAAAGGCTGCAACTAACCTAAACAAGCTAGAGCGAGACACATTATCTTTGCCGAATTTTGTTATATGACTGACATTTAGGCAAATTATTATTTGCCTAAATTAGCTTTATTCTTACGACAGGGATACTGAAGAATGTTAATGGTTTTTAATGGTATTTACTGGGGTCTATATTCTAGGTTGCGCCAGCTCTTGGTCTTGACGATTTCAGGGCGGGCCGTGCCCACCTTAGCACTACCTTTTCTACGCTCATGGTATTTACTTGTACCATGCTTATAAATTAGATTTGATACAGTTCTACTTTGAGAACAAGTGCTCCTCATCAATATCATATGATTCACATTCCTCTACTTAAGAAGGATCTTTAAGTAAATCATTGGGTTTTGACTGCAAGGCACAATGAACCATTTTTAGATGTTTTTAATCGAAAACCACACGCGATAACTGACATTTGCAGAGCAAATCAGACCGCTCTCAGTCTCCCTAGGCATTAGTGTCCGTATGCTTTAACAAAATACAATTTAAGCTATAACATTTGTTACCGTCAATTTTCGCCTTACTGTATTTTCGAGATTTTGGTTACCAATAATTTCCGATTTATTGTATGTTCGATGCTTTTCGAATTGCGTTTGGGCACTGCACATTCTTGATACGCAGCCTTGGCTCATTGTTGAGCGCTCGCGATGCGAAATTGGGTCATCTTGTTCCGGCATTCGATCGAATAAGGTCGCGGAAGTTTTGGCGCTGGTCGACGTCGCCATTCTGGAGAAGGTGCTTATGGTTGTCTAGGCACTTCTCACCCTTCAGTTAGGGGATTTGAACGCGTCTCGACATTTCTCCGTATGTGAATTTGGAGATTCTGCTAGGTGCAGACCTTTTTTGACGTCAAAATTTCCGAGCGAACCATTTGGGGAAACTTATTGTAAGTAGGACCGTTTTTAGCCCCTTTTCGAGTGCCCGCTAACGTTTATTTCTTAATAATGTAGTCCCCACCTCGTGCTGGGCCCCAAGTACGCCTATACATCTCGGACTTGGCCCCAAATAGGCGAATACCACGATTTGAACATCACGTTCTGGACCCCAGTTATATCTCGATTACCTCGTGATGGGTCTCCTTTAAGACTTGGAGATCCCGCCTTGTGGCCGCTGCGTTCTGCGATAACGTATCTCGACGCCCTTACCTGGCGAACTGCTCGTCCCCAGAAGCCCGTTCCTGTAATGCTGTTCGCGCGAAGATAACTTCAAATCAGCTTAAGGTAACCTTACTGCCCTATTAATTTGCGCTTCTGTTGTACGGCTCAATCGACGAAGGACTGCCTAAAGTATTTTGGCTTTTAAAGTAAGATTAGCGCGATAAACTGGCGCGAGATATGTAGATAATGGTCTGGACGCATCACTTGATGGCGTATTTTTTTTTTAATGTGTAAAGTAAGAGGCTTCCCCTCGCCGCAGTTCTACTTTTGCTGCGGATTGTGATATTTATTTATTTATTATTTGTACAACAGTATAGAAATTCCTGAGGCGGACGCCCGCTGTAATTTTACTATTTTACATTAACGTCACTATCCGGGAGCCGCAGGAATTTCCGTTAATTTTATAATCTGGTGTTTTAATTTGGCCACCCTATTTTTGTGAACAAGGATCCTTGGGGCAGTTACAATGCATATGCAGGCCTGAAACTTTTTACCTATGTGTATCTTTTTATGTGTGTGCCCAACCTTATGAGTGAATAAAACGAGCTTGTCATATTTAATTACACTTGATTGTTTGACTCCGGTTTTGCGCATTTCTAGTAATTTCTCAGTGTTCCGATTTAGCTGGAGCGAAATCTAACAATCGCTGAATCAAGGGGTTTTTGTTATCATAAATCGGTGGCGCCAATCTTTCCATCTTTAGAACTCACGCCGTCTTCGACTGCAGTTGGCAGGCGACCCCCCTGATTTGCGATTGATAGTGACTCGCCTGGGCAGTGCCCGAGTGAGACAATTTGGTGTTTTGATTGCAGCTTGGGATCGTAAGCAATTAAAGTAAGTATCATTTCTCCAGCCCCCCTTTGTTTGTGCTTAAAGTTGATAACAAAAACTTGACGCCCAACGTGCAGGCGTGTGTTTAATTAACGTAATTACGAACGTTTTATTCACTCATTAGTAAAAACGCTTAAATTTGAATCGAAGCGTTAAAGGTATTTTCAGCAGGTAGAATTGCGCCGGCCGTGTAGATAACGTTTATTTATCTTGACCTCGGGTCAAGCTCGTATTGAATTGTTTCACATTTCATGCTGTAGGATATTTCCTCACCAAAATTGTGTTTTAGATCGATTCTAAAACGTTTAGGGTTTTAAAATATAAAAGTACTTTGCATGTTTACTTAGCTATTTAGTTATTCCAAATTTTCAAGAGGATTAAAATACAAAAATAGGTTGCATGTTTATTTAGCAATTTATTTGTTCTAAGATCTTTAAGAGGTTAGAAAAAATACAAAAAAATAGGTTGCATGGTTTAATAGCTATATATATCTATTCTAAATTTTTGTTTAAACGTTTTAAAAATACAAAAAAAATATATTTTGCATGTTTATCTAGGAATTTATCGATTGAAACCGAATTGATCAATTTAGATTTATTCACTTAAAGTATAAGAGGTAACGCAGTTTGATTGCCGAAAGCTGGTTTTGAAGCATTGCGGTAAATTTTCCCCTTGCGTTCTTTTATTGTGAAATATCAGCTGATCAGTGCTGTTACATTAATCGTGATAATTTGGTTTCGCTGTGTTCCTTCAATATTGCTTAAGATTTGCGGCATTTGCTTGCTGTCGGCTCGTTTTAAATTTATTTCTCGGGTACATTTATTTATTCCAGTGGCGTAGGATATAGTCGGTCTATTCCAGTGGCGTATCCCCTTTTTTTTGAATGTTTATTCGCGATTCTTGTTATTTGGGTTATTGTGTAATTTAATATTTCGAATCGCGCCAGGGGCGTACTAGGAATTATTTTAAAAGGGAAAATTTTATTGTGCATAGATTTGTTGGTCTTTTTGGTATCGAAATGGATATTGATCGACTGAGGGCTGACGAATTAAATTTCGAGTTAATGATTAGGGGTGTTTCAGTGGAGGGGACAGTTGACAATAAAAGGAAACTGTTGAGAGCTAGGCTTCGAGTTGAAAAGACGATTCCTGTTAGTTTTGCCAAAGTCCCATTAGACGTTGAGGAACAGCTAGGAATTTGTGAAGGCAAGTTGGTGGAGATTAGGCGCGAATTAGATGAGAACCAAGCTCCTCTATCCGATAACTTATGCAAGCGGTTGAATAGTCGTTTAATGCATGTTTGTGGTCGACTGAACTACCTGAAAGCGGACGATCTTCTCCTCGCTCTTAAAGATCGCCGTATGACTCAATGTTTAGAACTTATTGAGGACGTTCATATCAAAGCGTCGGAACCCCCGGCGACTACCGAGAATAATCTGATTAATCGCGAAAGGGAAGCGACTCCTAATATCCAAGACCCGGTTAGCGCCTTTGACAATTTTTCGCCTAATTTTGGTGAAGATGTCACTCACCCTCCGGACATGTCTCCCCGCGTGCGTTTTGAACCCCTGCCGTCACCCGCGAGTCTTTCGGCGTCGAGGCGACCAAGCTTGCCCCTTCGTGATTCTACTTGGCTAGCCGAATCAATTGTGCCTCCACCCACTCGCAGTAATTGTGTTAATGCTTTAGCCATTAATAAATGGAACGTTCGGTTTAATGGAGATTCTGGGCTGAATAGTTTTTTGGAGCGTGTAGAGGAATTGAGGGTAGCTCGAGGTGTTAGTAAGGAACAGTTATTCACTGCGGCTGTGGAACTCTTCACGGATAACGCGTTATTATGGTTCAGGTCGGTGCGTGACACGGTTAGTTCGTGGGATCAACTGGTATATGCGCTGCGAGCTGCATTCCTCCCGGAAGATTACGAGTTTGCGTTGTGGGAAGAAATACGAAACAGGACTCAGGGCGAATTCGAGCCGGTCACAATTTATGTAGCAGCCATGGAAGCCTTGTTTCGACGTTTACCTAGCTTGCCTAGTGAAGCTTCGCGCGTGACTTATATTCGTCGTAACCTGCTGCCCTACTTGTATTCTCAGTTAGCTAGGGAACTTACTGTTACAGTCGCTGGCTTAACTAGGGTCTGCAAACAAATCGAGGAAGCGCACCGTCACGCGGCCAAATATAAAAGCCCTCCTACCACCCTTAGAGGACTTGTCGAACCCGACCTCGCTTACTCCAAGTCTCGGCTCGCGCCTCGTGTGAGTGCCCTACATGCTGCCCCCGAAAGTCGTGCTCCCCGTCAGGCCGAATATTGTTCCACGGCTTTACCTGTTTCTCGTCCGGTTGCGGGACCATCTTCAGCCAATTGCTGGAATTGTGGACAGTTAGGTCACCGTGCTGCCGCCTGCTCCGCCCCTCGGCGAATGCATTGCTACCGTTGTGGCAAGGCAGATGTTACCGTGCGAACTTGCCCCTCGTGTGCGGGAAACGCCCGTCAGCGACGTTAAGTGGCCGATTAACGCGCTGTCCTGGTTCGGCCGAACTTAAGAATACCCCTTATGAACTCCCTATGGCCAAGAAAATTATTTTGGATTTTATTTTAAATAGCATGGGTCATGATCAACGCCCTTATTTAAATGTTAGTGTGTATGGTGTCAAAATGTTAGGCCTCCTTGACTCTGGCGCATCGCGAACGATTGTCGGTAGGGATGGTTGGACTAAACTGAAACCTTTGTGTAATCTAAATGTCACTCACGCCCAATCATGTGTGGTTGCGAATGGTGATGAATGTCAGGCGATTGGAACTGTGTCCGTACCCATTGTTCTGCGGGATCGTGTTGTGGTGATGGACCTTCTCGTTATTCCGTCCATACCACATGTTCTTATTTTGGGAACCGATTTTTGGCGTAGGATGGAAATTATTCCTGACCTTGGTCGTGGCGAGTGGTCATTTGGCAAGAGTGCCCCGAGTGCTAAACTGTGTGCAATTAAATCAGCTGAACATTTATCCCCTGAAGAACGTGTTAGGTTAGAGGCGTTGGTGGAAAATGCTTTTTCGTCTATGGGTACGAAACTTGGTTGTACTCATTTGGTAGCTCATAAAATTAAGACGACTTCACCCCCAATTAAGCAACGCTACTACCCTATCTCCCCTGCCTTACAGAAATACGTCGATGCGGAGTTGGATAAAATGCTGGCGGACGACATTGTGGAACCCTCTTGTTCAGCTTGGGCTTCACCTATCGTCATGATTAAAAAGAAAGACTCCACCTATCGATTTTGTGTCGACTATCGACGTCTCAATCAGGTCAGTCAACCTGACGCCTACCCGTTACCATTTGTGAATGCGACTCTTGACAAACTTCGGGATGCTCGCTACCTAACTACCCTCGACATTAAATCCGCATACTGGCAGATCCCAGTAGCCGAGTCTTCTCGCCCACTTACCGCTTTCACTGTGCCGAACCGTGGGCTCTTTCAATTTAAACGTATGCCCTTTGGCCTTCATACGGCGCCAGCGACTTGGCAGCGACTGTTAGACAATGTGCTAGGTGTTGACCTTGAACCCTACGTCTTCGCTTACTTAGACGATGTAATTATTTGCACAAATTCATTTGACCGACACCTGACGGTTTTGCAAGAGGTACTGTCTCGTCTCTTCAAGGCGGGTCTGACCTTGAATAAGGATAAATGTTGTTTTTGTAAATCTGAGTTGCGTTACTTGGGCTATGTTGTGAACGCTCAAGGTTTATTAGTGGACCCCAGTAAGGTCGAGGCCATTTTGAAGATTCCCACTCCCACCTGTGTGTCTGAGGTACGACGCATACTAGGTATGGCTTCCTGGTACAGGAGGTTCGTGCCGGATTTCTCGACGGTTGTAGCTCCCTTGACTTCTTTGTTGAAGAAGAACAGACGGTTCATTTGGAACGATGACTGCGATCAGGCTTTACGCACCCTCAAGGATTGTTTGGTTTCGGCTCCGATTTTATCGTGTCCCGACTTCTCTTTACCGTTCACTATTCAAACGGATGCTTCTGCGTATGGCCTTGGTGCCGTCTTAACCCAGTCCACCCCTAATGGCGAAACTGTTATCGCGTATATTAGCCGGTCCTTAACAAGAAACGAAAGGAATTATAGTACGACTGAGAGAGAGTGTTTGGCGGTGCTGTTTGCGATCGAGAGGCTGCGTCCCTACATCGAAGGTTCGAAATTCACTGTTGTGACGGATCACTATAGTCTGAAGTGGCTGAATAATATTAAGGACCCCGTTGGTCGCATTGCGCGATGGGCTGTCCGGTTGCAGCAATACGATTTCGAGATCCAACATCGAAAAGGGAAGGATCATGTAGTTCCCGACACTTTGTCTCGCGCTGTACCTGTGGTGAATGCCCTGAGTGACATGAATGGCGTGGATGACGTCGTGAATGTCGTGGACGTACCGCTTGCAGTTATGCCTGACGTACCTCGTGATCCGTGGTATCTGAAGATGATTCGCGAAGTGAGTCAGAGACCTAGACGTTTTCCGTTGTGGCGTGTTGAGGATGACAGGTTGTTCAAGTATGTATCTGTTCGGTACCCTGACCTTGCGAATGATCGTGATGCATGGAAGGCTGTTGCTCCTAGTGAACAACGCAGAGATATCATGTCCCGTTTTTATGACTCCCGTACGAGTGGACACTGTGGTGTCAATAAGACGCTGAGTCGGATCGCTCAGTATTTCTACTGGCCTAAGATGCGACAGGAGGTGGCCGAGTATGTTAGACGTTGTGGGGTTTGCTCCCGCATTAAACCCAAGCAGAGGGCTCCTAGAGGTCTCATGGGAGGACACTCCCAAATATCTCGCGTTTTTTTTTGGGAGGTTGGTTGGGGACGTCGGTCGGCCACCTTGGGGGTCCCGCTGTTTCCCGGCAGTGTTTGTGGCCCCGACCGCAATATCATGGTTTTTTTTGGTTTTCTTTGTTCCGGCCCTTTTGGGCTTTCGAGCGGGAATGTCTGTGTTCGTTTTGTAGAGGGTGTTGTGCTGGACTTTGTCCTTTTCTTTTGTTTTCCCAACCTCTTCAAGGTTGTTTCAGTGGGTAAGCCGTTCCTGGGCTTACACACTTATCCCCGACCAGTGGTGGCTGAGCCTTGGTTTTGCGCGTGCCGTCTGGTGTCCGCCTACATTCTCAGGTTTCCTTCATTGGTGACACTACGGTGGCCTGGGCTGGGTTGGCATCGGCCGACACGATGGCACTATCTCGGTTCATCCCCACTAACGACTGACGTGACAGACGTACATCGGACCGTCCTTCCTATTCCTTCTTCAGTGTTGTCCTCTTTTCTGATTCCCCTCCAACGTTCTTCCGAGTGCTTTGGACTCCTGACTTGAAGGTTTCGGGTGTCGAGCATAGCTGCCCCATCCACCGGCGCAGCCTTTTCATCACGCAGCGAAGGGTGCGGGTGGTGTTCGGCTCACGGGGCTTCCGGCCGGGACCCAAATCACTCCCTTCTTAACGCTTCCTTTTTTGTCCCTGTGTGTATCCTATTTCTTGTGCTGTCCGACTACGACTTTATTTTGGGCCTCGTATTTAGCGTATAAGAAAATTTCTTTGAAATTTTCTTCCTCCGGGTAAGAGGGGGGTTTGTTACCGTCAATTTTCGCCTTACTGTATTTTCGAGATTTTGGTTACCAATAATTTCCGATTTATTGTATGTTCGATGCTTTTCGAATTGCGTTTGGGCACTGCACATTCTTGATACGCAGCCTTGGCTCATTGTTGAGCGCTCGCGATGCGAAATTGGGTCATCTTGTTCAGGCATTCGATCGAATAAGGTCGCGGAAGTTTTGGCGCTGGTCGACGTCGCCATTCTGGAGAAGGTGCTTATGGTTGTCTAGGCACTTCTCACCCTTCAGTTAGGGGATTTGTACGCGTCTCGACATTTCTCCGTATGTGAATTTGGAGATTCTGCTAGGTGCAGACCTTTTTTGACGTCAAAATTTCCGAGCGAACCATTTGGGGAAACTTATTGTAAGTAGGACCGTTTTTAGCCCCTTTTCGAGTGCCCGCTAACGTTTATTTCTTAATAATGTAGTCCCCACCTCGTGCTGGGCCCCAAGTACGCCTATACATCTCGGACTTGGCCCCAAATAGGCGAATACCACGATTTGAACATCACGTTCTGGACCCCAGTTATATCTCGATTACCTCGTGATGGGTCTCCTTTAAGACTTGGAGATCCCGCCTTGTGGCCGCTGCGTTCTGCGATAACGTATCTCGACGCCCTTACCTGGCGAACTGCTCGTCCCCAGAAGCCCGTTCCTGTAATGCTGTTCGCGCGAAGATAACTTCAAATCAGCTTAAGGTAACCTTACTGCCCTATTAATTTGCGCTTCTGTTGTACGGCTCAATCGACGAAGGACTGCCTAAAGTATTTTGGCTTTTAAAGTAAGATTAGCGCGATAAACTGGCGCGAGATATGTAGATAATGGTCTGGACGCATCACTTGATGGCGTATTTTTTTT
The DNA here is from genome assembly GCA_940337035.1 of Agriotes lineatus. Classification (NCBI taxonomy): domain Eukaryota; kingdom Metazoa; phylum Arthropoda; class Insecta; order Coleoptera; family Elateridae; genus Agriotes; species Agriotes lineatus. Next base: position 232,311 of record CALNHX010001191.1, on the reverse strand, counting down.
AATGTGTAAAGTAAGAGGCTTCCCCTCGCCGCAGTTCTACTTTTGCTGCGGATTGTGATATTTATTTATTTATTATTTGTACAACAGTATAGAAATTCCTGAGGCGGACGCCCGCTGTAATTTTACTATTTTACATTAACGTCACTATCCGGGAGCCGCAGGAATTTCCGTTAATTTTATAATCTGGTGTTTTAATTTGGCCACCCTATTTTTGTGAACAAGGATCCTTGGGGCAGTTACAATGCATATGCAGGCCTGAAACTTTTTACCTATGTGTATCTTTTTATGTGTGTGCCCAACCTTATGAGTGAATAAAACGAACTTGTCATATTTAATTACACTTGATTGTTTGACTCCGGTTTTGGGCATTTCTAGTAATTTCTCAGTGTTCCGATTTAGCTGGAGCGAAATCTAACAACCGCTGAATCAAGGGGTTTTTGTTATCATAAATCGGTGGCGCCAATCTTTCCATCTTTAGAACTCACGCCGTCTTCGACTGCAGTTGGCAGGCGACCCCCCTGATTTGCGATTGATAGTGACTCGCCTGGGCAGTGCCCGAGTGAGACAATTTGGTGTTTTGATTGCAGCTTGGGATCGTAAGCAATTAAAGTAAGTATCATTTCTCCAGCCCCCCTTTGTTTGTGCTTAAAGTTGATAACACATTGCATATAGTGGCGTACAGAGGTGTACTGGTGTCGGAACGGGCCGTAAAGCTGTTTCGGTAATGCTTTTTGGGAGAAATAAAAAATTGTCCTTTCACGTAAAATTTGTCCTTTCACATAAAATTTGTTTTAACTTAAAGTCTGGACTATGTTTTATTTTACAAGTATTGTTATCATATTTCTTAATAAAAGATAAGCTTACGAATCACATTGTCTGGCCATTTTATTTTCTTGTGATTCCTATGGCTACGTAGCCATTTCGAGCAGTTTCGGTGCAGAGTTTGCGATTTCTCCTGTATGTAGGTTCCGTTTGGTCGGATTTCACGCATGGCATTTCCGCTGTTTACATCTAAAATACTAAAGTCGGGCGACGATGCGAGCGTCTTGGCTCCGACGGCCGCCGGTGCCTTCGGGCACGGCATCTGATATTTCCGTGCTGTTACAGCTTCTTTGTGCTTCTCGAGGAGTCCGTTCTTGACAAGGAGTGAGAGTGGGCTGTTGCGTTTCGGGGTGCTGGTGGTGTCCGTTTTGTTGGCTTAAGCCACTCGTTAATTACGGAGGCTTGTTAGCCTGATTAATCCGTCGTTTTGGGCGGGATTCTTCCGAGTGAGCTAGTTACCGGCCACGCCGATGTTTGCTATTGCCAAGGGGGCAAAGCACAATTTCGTCCCGCGAGTAAAACACGGGATCTCTTGGATGCCGCTACTTCCACCTACATCATTTCAACAGCAGTAAAGCAACAACCGACGCCCGTCGACAACAAGCAACTCCACGTTTTGAGGCTGACCCACTAAATAAGGTAACGTGCGCTGTGTTGTATCTAACATTTGTGTAATAAACTTGTTTGCCGCAAGCTGGCTTTGCATTGCAATTAAAGCTCGCATATTTGCCGTTCGATGCTTCATTCAAACTTGTTACATTCACGTACAAAATCAAAATTTGTGTAATAAACGTGTTTGTCGCAAGCTGGTTTTCCATTGTAATTAAAACTCAAGTTGGTTCATTTAAGCCTGGTACATTCACGTACAAACTTAGCATTTGCGTAACAAACTTGTTTTGTCGCCAGCTGACATTTAAATATAATTGAATTTGACTTATCGTCCGCCCGCCGTTTAATCGAGGCGAGGAACACTCACTTACAAAAGTTAACCTTTCTTGTACGAGCCCACGCTTGGGGGCTTTGTCCGCTTTAGTTGTGGGTAATAGTTATTAGTTAAGGCGCCTCCCAGCTGGGTTTTATTCCTTTTTGCATTTACCCCTTTATAATTTGCTAGATTGTTGTGCAAGCCCATCACGTCGGCACAGCTGTAAAGTTTCGGCTATGTGATGTGGCCTAATAGATATGTTAACTATAAATGACTTATGATTTTCCCTTGTTCTTGTGCATGTTTGTTTACAGGGTGACTGAGACACTGTGTCAAGATCGATGTAAGGTGAAGCCCGAACGTGGTGAATAAGTTTTGCAGGTAGGTTGGTGAGCTTGTTTTGCGCTTCTGTCTCCAGAGTTAGTATTTGAGTATTTTTGGCCCTGTTTGGCTTTCAAGATTCGGTTAAGCGTGGGTTTTTCCTATTAGATCTTGTGGCGCCCATTTATTTTGTAACACTTTATACATATCAACACGCTTGCCCTGTGGTGTCTCGTTTTTAGAACCACGCCCATCTCCCTGAGGGTATTCGAGCCGTGGCATTTAGCCTGTTTTGTAGCGATTTCCAGGGTAAGTGTGCACGTTTCCTGGACTTGTTTAAGAATTTGACACTCACTCACCCGTGAGTGTCGTTAGATCAGTTTGATACTGTAACAACTTTTAGATAAACCAAAACATTTAACACTTTTGTTAAACTGATCCCCTGCAGTTCAGCCTATTGTGAAAGAGGATTCACTTTAATGAACTTCATTATTACACCCATCCGTACGAGACTGACAGTAGCACATGTGTTAAGCTTGATGTTTGTTGAACTGCACTGCCAAAACTTGAGAAACTGAGATCCAGAGCCATATGTAAAAATATGGCTTCGAAAACATTAGACCAGCAAAATCAACAACTTTGGAGGATACCAATACATTTGCTAAGTTTTTGTAGCTCTATGAACATGTGGGCTATCAAAATTGGACTATTTTAATGAACAATTTGTACTGATGTTTCAACCATTAAGTGTTAAGTTGTTCAAATGTTCAAGTATTAAATGTTTTTGTAGACTTAACAATTTTTTGATTTGATTCCTAACCTTCACTTCACTTTTATTGATATGTTATTAACAAATTAAGAGCCGAATGAAAGAGCGCATGAAAATGATCTTTGCTTTTGAGTATCAGTAGGTAATCGGCGACAAAATAAGTCGTTAAAAATCTAATTCACGAAAAAAGCTAAACATTTGGCATGAAAAATATAAGTTTTTCTTCGTGTCAATGTGAACATCGAAATAAATGTGGATTTTTCATAACATTGTCATGTAGCCAGCCGCCTGTAGGTGTGAACCATATTCTTGCGGTCTGCTACAATATAAAATCGAACGTTCCGGTAATGGGAATTTAACGAGTGCACCACAGGTAGGGTCGATATGTTATTTAAGAAAAGCTACGAGAGGATTCAAAATCGATACGAAAAGATAGTTGTGTTGCGGGCATATGGAAGCTTCGGTCTTTCTAGTGTTGGAAGTGTTATCTTTGAGGCGTTACTATTACCGAAACCGTGTCGTAGTAATCCAAAGCGAAATATATGCAGTTATGTCTACAAGAAGATTAATTAATTTAATACTTACGGTTGCCCAGTTAACGTCTCGCAAAAAGATAGGTGTGATGAAAGGTAAGGTTCACTAACTTGCTTCTCATGTATGGCAACTATAGGGGTATCCACCAGGCCAGGGCAAACTGCTACTATTCGGATTTTAGTGTTTTTATAGCGCAGGTCGCCTCCCATGGCTCTGGTGAAGCCAAGCACCGCAGATTTGGTGGCACAATAAACTGGTATTGATTCCATTGGTTGGAAAGCTGCAATTGATGCCGTATTCACCACTATTGCTCCTGGTTCACTTTGGTATTTAGGAAGATACTTTTCGATTGCCAAAGTTGATCCTATTATAACTGCTTTCTACAAAAATTGTAATGTTGAACCCAATATGATTTATTCTGAAAGTATGAATGTTAACTTATGGAAGGAGGGACGAGGGCTAATTCGTGTTACACGTGGTAGTGCGTTGGTGGCTCTGTTAGTATCTAAATTCGAGGTTAGCAGGTTATGTTTTGCCTTAATCTGGGTTAAATAACAAACCAAACTTAACTTGCTAACCACGAATTTGACATAGACTGACAGTACCACCAATAATACACTTCAGTACTGCCAAACGTACAAAACGAATCCGCCCGCATTTCCCTTTTCTCTAAGTCTTTCTCTCGTTGAGTGGATTGATCATAAATAACAATTAATGGATAATTACTTTGTCTATAAGAAACAAAACAAAACATATAAAATAAGTTGCAAAACATTATTTTGAGAATGATATAGTGATAGCACTACAGTATAAAGTCTACCATACCCCTGTGAAGTTAGCACCACAACTTTAAAAAATGTAATTTTTTTCAAGAGTTCCCGTTGCACCCCAAAGAGTTCTAGAGTTCTTTGCTATTTTTGAAAATAGTTCTATGTATTTAAGAGAAAAAACTGTGGATCGAAAATTTGGGGTGCTAACTTCACTTTTTCTTCGGACAAATACCACTATAACTCTTTTTCGATCATACTTATTGAAAAATGTTTTAATACTTTTCGATAGAACTCGTCGGGGTGCCACTAGAACTCTAACAAAAAATAACGATTTTCAAAAAAAAAATTATCTAAATTGTTTAAAGTTCCTGTAGTTCTAATGGGAGTTCTAGTAGCATCCCAACGACTTCTATCGATAACTCTAATAACATTTTTTGGTAGGACTCGAAGTAAAAAAGTTACGCTTATTTCTGTGTTAGTGTTTTTACAAAACGACGAAGTCCTGAAAGCAATTTTTAAAAAGTTCCGGTTGTTCTAATGGGCCTTCTAGTAGCACCTCGCGGAGTTCTGTCGTTAATTATAATAACATTTTTTGATAGAACTCGAAGTAAAAAAGTTACGCCTATTTTTGTGTTAGTGTTTTTACAAAACGACGAAGTCCTGAAAGCTATTTTTTAAAGTTCCTGTAGTTCTAATGGGAGTTCTAGTAGCACCCCCGCGAGTGCTATCACTAACCTTAATATCATTTTTTAATAGTACCCAAAGTAAAAAAGCTACGCTCATTTCTGTGTTTGTACTCTTGCAAAACGACGAAGTCAATTTTGATACAAGCTCTTTGAGCCTCTACAGTATCGTATTTTGCGTTATTTTTGAAGAATAAGGAACTTAAGTGGGATAATAATTGTATAAGATTTTAAAGGCTCCTATCTTAGTTCCTCAGTCATAGGTTCGCTAAATACATGTCGAGTATTTTCCACAGTGATGACCGGCTCTTTTAACTATATTTTTTGTTCAATGTCCAGCTCAGTCTCATTTTACAGTGATCTCAGTTCGAAAACTTTATGATCTTCGTTCCAAAAGTGTCGTTTTTATAAAGCTTTTAAAGTTTGTGTGGAAATTTGGAGCATTTTTGTGTTTTACACAGAAAGTGTTAGATAACAGATAACATATATTTTTTCATACGTTAGTGATACCTACTATATATGTATAGTAATTGATATAATAATTAGTGTTTTCTATATTGTCGATGGCGTGGTAGAAGCATTTTAATAAGTTTATTTTGTCATTTGACCGTTCCTCGGAAGAGTAGTGTAAAGTACAGGAGGGGGCGGAGAAGTTTGACATAATGGGGTCACCCAAAAAGGAGATTTCTTGGGAATTTCAATTCAAAGATGCTGTATGTCGTTGTAACTAGATTAGTTGCAGCCTTTGATTGTGTGACTGTTGTAAGGATTTTTCATTACATGGAAACACAATATGATGTGTAACTGTTTATAAGTTAGCAAGGGAAGGTGCAAAGTTAAGCACTCAAAAGGCCTATTCGCGGGGGTCCTATAGAGTCGAGATCATCGCCATTGTGTTAGCCACGCCCGAGAATCATCAACCTACTGCTTACCTGGATGGCCCTGATATATCCAACTTTCACCATCTTCCAGTTAACGAACACAATTCTCTATGTGCAAAAATATAATTATTAATAAACTGTGTATTGGCTAAAAAGGTTTAATAAATATGTATTTACTATAATGTTCGTAATAGATTTTAAAATGAATTTGAACATGGTTAACGGCTGCCAAGAAATTTTAAGTACGTAATAATTTTTTTTGTGACAATTTACAGTCATTATACAGTTTTAATATAGAACCCAACTCACTCGAGAGCTTATTTTCATCGACTTTTTAACTTCGAGTCTCATCAAAAAATGTTATTAAAGTTAACGATAGAACTCTTCCGGGTGCTACTAGAACTCCTATTAGAACTACCGGAACTTTACAAAATTGCTTCCAGAAATTGGTCGTTTTATAAAAGTACAAACACAAAAATACGCGTAACTTTTTTACTTCGAGTCCTATCAAAATTTTTTATTTGAGTTATCGATATAACTCTTCCGGGTGCTACTAGAAGTCCCATTAGAACTACCGGAACTTTAAAAAATTCCTTCCAGGAATTGGTCGTCTTATAAAAGTGCTAACATAAAAATACGCGTAACTTTTTTACTTCGAGTCCTATCAAAAAATGTTATTAGAGTTATCGATAGAACTCTTCCGGGTGCTACTAGAACTCCCATTAGAACTACCGGAACTTTAAAAAATTGCTTTCAGGGCTTAAGTCGTTTTGTAAGAGTGCTAACACAAAAATACGTTTAACTTTTTTACTTCAAGTCCTATCAAAAAATGTTATTATAGTTATCGATAGAACTCGTCGGGATGTTACTAGAACTCTTATTAGGACTTCCGAACTTTAAAAAATGTGGAAAAGATATTGTTTTCCATTCATAATATTTTTTTTAATATTGTTGTTGTTTGTTAGATTCTAGTGGCACCCCGACGAGTTCTATCGAAAAGCATTGAGACATTTTTTAATAAGTATGACCGAAAAAGAGTTATAGTGGTATTTGTCCAAGGAAAAAGGGAAGTTAGCACCCCTATTCTTCGAACCACATTTTTTTCTCTTAAATACATAGAACTATTTTCAAAAATAGCAAGGAACTCTAGAACTCTTTGGGGTGCAACGGGAACTCTTGAAAAAAACAACATTTTTTGAAGTTGTGGTGCTAAATTCACAGGGGTGTCAACCATGCCACACTTATTTTACCAACAATAACAAATTTTTCTATTTTTTTAAATTTGGATACCGTGGATTGTGTAAGTAAATATTTTTAATTTAATATACTCTTTCTACAGTACAATAATGCACTATTAACATATAAGTATAAGATAGTGCTTTAACAATAATTCTTCAGCAATTTATTAGTTATAATAATTCTTATATAAAACTTTTGCTTTTTACCTTGAAGGAAATGAATAAAATAGCAGACAGGTGGAGCATACATATTTTAAGATTCACGATTCAATTTCTTTGCATTTATTTGTTATTTAAAGAATATTAATTGCCAGACTTACAAGGTTTACGTTGATACAGTTTTCCCATTGTAGTTCCTGGACAATGCCTGCGTTGTTCATTACAATATCTAACTGATTGAAGGCCTTAATCGCCGCATCAAAAGCACCTGAAAGATAAATTGGTCACAATTTGATCACATATATTTTACTAAGCAAATTTAAAATGGATCTTCTAAATTAAATTTTTTAGTGAATTTATACATTTCCTAGTTTCCAAAAAAGAATAGTGAAATTAAATTTTATAATTTACTTGATAATTTTCAAAGGTATCCAGTTTTTAGTTCAAAAGAAAATTAATGCAATGTACGATCTGGAAATAGTTGTTGTAATCGCCAGTAGCAGAGTATCTGCATATTTCAAAACCAATATTCAGCAAATAAAACTTCTTACATACTTGACACTATTCTTAAGCGTAATTTTTAAAAAACTGCAATTTGAATATAATAAATACCCATTGCAGTATATTTCTACTTTTTTCCGTTATGATATTTAAGTAAAAAATGACACAAAAATCTCACCTTCTAGTTCCACTTTGTTGCTCACATCTGCTTTAACAAAAATCACACAGTTTATCCCGAATTCTCGTCTAATTTCATCCAACACATTCTTCTCATTTTCAGCGTTAACATCGACCAAGGTGACTCCCTGGAAGCCAAAATGTTATTATAGCATAAAATGCTACGTATTACCCATATTACTTTCAATCCGTTTCGGAGAAACTCTTTGGCACAAGCAAATCCAATTCCCGACGCACCCCCTGTTATAAGAGCAACTTTTCCCTTCAATTCATACATAGTGTCTTTGCAGTAGTCGATAGAAACAATTTATGCATAAATTGAGTAGTGGTAAGCATACAATACTTATCAGTTGAAGTCATGATAGAGCAAAGTATTTTAAGACCTAAGATATGACGATTTGTTCGCTTGAGAAACTTCAATTTTTTTAATATTAAGCAGCGGCGCAGGAAATACTGTAATTATGGGGGGGCAAATTTTTTTTTAGTGTTTTAACATAACTAAGCTTTATGCTCGACTGTTCCACAAACACTTTATTATAGTATTTTTTAACGTCCATAAAGTGCTGCTTTAGTTCATAACTGTTAATGTCAATGTCCAATAGTTATTATTAAAATAAATGTCATTTTATTCAAATCAGGAAAAGAGATTAATTTAACTGAAAACTTTGCAAATAATAAAAAGGAATTCACCTTTAATACCTTACGGTAAGATGTATGGATTCTTGATATTGACGCAATTAACCTAGAAGAAGCACACTTCGAAACTGTCAAATGTTTCAATAGCAACTTGAATTTTCTAATGTGTCTAATATGTGTAATGCAGTCGAACGTAAAGCTTTGCATGCAGCTAGTACATAATCAGACCTTATTTGACTCGTCCTCTTTAATGTTATGCTACGCTCGCTCTGCCATAAAATAAACTGGTGCAATAATATCCTACATTATGTACTTGATACATAAATAAGTATAATAGTTACAATTAAGCTAAAATGCTTTTTAGTCGCGTATTGAATGGTCATAAAGATACAAAACCTGAAAGGTATACTTTACTTTTACTTTCTTTTACTTCGAATAATGTAATCATAATTTTTTGCAAACTGGAGATTTTTGCAGAAATATTCGTTTTCGTGTTTGCTCGTTCAGAAATAGTATACTAAGTATTAAGAACGGTAAGGACATTTTACCGATCGAAGACAATTGTTTGGAAGAGGAGCGAAGCGACGGCTCCGATTATTGTCTGAGATCGGTAATTCCTTAAGGTTCGTGATGCTTATGACGTTTTTTCGCACTATAGAAATGTATTTTTTTCAAACGTCAGTAAAATGTGACATACCACAGAATAATATGTTGGTGGCACTGTAAGTCTATATCAAATTCGAGGTTAGTAGGCTAACTTCGAATTTTTACTTACCGTTCTAGAACGGTAAACATAACTTACTGATTTGGCAACAAACGCGGTAACTAAGTAAAGTCGTTCTATCGTGCAAAAAAGTTGTTTTCGAAGTGATGTCTGTCTATTCGTTTGTGATCCTGTCAATTTATGAGCCCAGATGGTTTAATAGATCAGCCTCAAAATTTATATATTTGTTTTTAATATAAATTTGGAGATATTAGTCATTTTTGGTTAAGATCGGTAACCGGAGATGGTACTTTACTCTTATGTTTTTTTGTTTTCCCGGAAAATTTTATAATTGATAAAAATTAAATTTCATAGGACAAGATGATATATTGTGCAATTATATACAACTTTTGTTCAAAAAGTTTGTAAGAAATACAGTTTTTGGAAATATCGCAAAATGAAAGTTTTACAAAAACTTTCTCCAAAACGAATTGGAATAAAAATGTTCAAAACTGTTAGATATTACGTAATTATCTATGACTTTTGTAAAAAAATATTTTGTTATTATAGTTTTTGAAAAATCGCAAACTGAAATTTTTACAATCAGTAAAAGAAAGTCGTGTGATGACCACACTTCATTTTTTTTCATATGAAAATGCAATCTAGGGAAACCATTGACAACAAGCATTGTCACTAGCTTGCATTGTGTTGATTCATAAACTTCTAGTTATTATTCTTGCAATGACGTTAGGTTTCATGTTGACTGGTTGACACCGTAATGAATTTAAATTGTAGTTATTATAAATTGCAATTGTTTCTAATGCAATACGGAACTTAAAAACGAAATTATAAGAGCCAAAGCTACAATTTAAAATAAAGAATTGTCAACCTGTCGACATGAAACCAAACCTCAGCACAAAAAAAAACAAAAGTTTATGTACCAATACAATGAAGCCTAGTGACAATGCTTGTTATCAATGATTTCCTAAGAATTTTGGCATTTGCATTTCCGTATGAAAGAAAAATGGACTCTTCTCCGCTGTCGACCTAAAAATAAAGACGTATTTAACAAATTGTTCGCGTTTTATTTCTATACCACCTACAATAGAACAACGAAATTTAGTATCTCGTATGGACTAATGTGAAAAAACCCTATATACAATTTTTTCAAAACCTCATAGAATATATCAGAGCGGCAAATTGTACTCTTTGCCCCTCCGATATATTCTATGAGAGGGCAATCGCCCCCTTTCCTCCCTGTTCCTGCGCCCCTGATATTAAGGTTAAATCATAGGGTCATCTATCATATTAATTTTATTGGCTATTTGCTGTAGAAAATTTTATCAAATAAATAACTAGTACAGATAGAAAAAATAATGACGATACGTTTTACTTATTACTTGAGTATTTACGTTGATTAGATTATTTTATTTTATTTTACGAGTAATAAATCTAATGTTATTGCCGTTATTGGTTATATTTATCTTTAAACCTATTTACATTATAGTTCTACCTTTCAGAAATAGAGTGCAAATAAACTACTCAGGGTTATTTAAAACGAATAATCATAAAACGAACGTTAGTGACTTAGATACCTTAAGATATGTAATTTTAAATCTATATGAGAGAATCTTTAAACTATGTATACCGCATTCACTCCATTTGTGGTTCTCAGCAGGCCTTGAATATGAATATTTTTAACAGTGTACCAAATATTTAGTAAAAAAAGATACTAATGTCAAAATGACATTGATATTTTATATTTATTGAAAAGAACTTCACTTACAGAAAATCCATTCGTGGTACCTTACTGAACTCAAGGGAACATTTATGTTACTTATTTTCAAGAACTTCAATTCACATGATGAATAAAGAGCAAACTATCAAATTTTGTTTTGACTTTGATATTTTTTCTTACCACGTGTTCCTTACGCCTTAAAAGAATGGTCATGCAAATCCATCACAAATGGCGCAAATGGAGATTGAACAGAATGTTCGAATAAATTAATGTACATTTGGAAAATCGACTTGGGTACAATTCTTTCCTATTGCAAGCCATGCCGATCCGGTTGTTGCTTCTGTGATAATCTTCACAATCTTTTGCGCCATGTCTTGAGGTCTGAAAAATGGATTAGGTTACAGGCTCTTTGTTTGCTATTCAGTTGTTATACAAGGTGTGATCAAATGATACTGTGAATAGGCGAATTAGTAAAAGTTTATTAATTAAACTACAAATGTCGCTTAATTCCCTTCAAAGTACTCTTCTTGGCTTGCCATACACTTACTTGAACGTCCAGGCCACTTCTCAAAGCAGTTATGGAAATCATCTTTCTTGGTTGCTTTTAATTGTATTATTGTAGCAGCTTCAATATTTTCCATGGTTTCTCTTTTATGGCCATTTAAATTTTTGAAAAACTCTAAAAATCGCAAGGTGCCATATCAGCCCTCAGTTGCAGACACTAGGTACAATTTTTTATCAGCCAAGAACTGTCCGAAAAAAATCAATGTGTGACAAAGGGCGTTGTCGTAGTGTAATATAAAACAATTTGCACGTTCATCCGATATTTTTCCACACACATCGTTTTACAAACGGTCTAGTAGTCCCTTATAGTATCCATAGTTTGCAGTAGTACTTTTAAGCAAGAACACCGCTCTCATAATTATAGGAGCAAATACAAACAAGAACAAGGCCACACTTTGCAGACTGATTAGAAAATCAATGAAAATAGGTTTTCGGGTGCATGGAGTTTTATTTTCCGTTACCGAAAGGAAAATTTGACGTTCTCTAGCCCCAAAGAAAAGAACTTGGCGAAGACGATGGCGTGAAATCTGACTGCTTCGTACCTCTGGTCTCCAACTATATAAGTTTCATGCAGTCATAAAAATCACCTGCACATCAACTACCCATAATCTCTGAAACCTTTTTGTGGCGTGATGTTGCTCTTATTTTAGTGTTTCGCCACTCAAATTAAAAATATTAAATATCGAATGTTTATAGCACAATCTGCCCTCGTTATCAACGAATAACAATTAAAATTAAAATTAACAGGAACTTAGCTTTTAACTGAACTGAGAAAATGACCAACCTCTAATAAATTGCTTGATACTGATATGTTCAGTTTTTCAGAGTTTTTAAACACACTGGCGCCAAGCCGACGACCGCCCAAAAAGCTCTGGGGTTTCAGGCGCCCTTTCTGACTGTAGTCTGATTGGGGGACTGTCCCCCCCCCCCTACTATTACGATACAACAATTTAAGACCAATAATGTATTGTAACACAATGTCTCTCCGCTCTCTTAACTGCTTATAAATATCTGCCACCAAATAGGGGTAGCTTTGGGAGTTTACGCTCGCGACCACTCAGTCGCAGTTGCGGGAGTGGGTTCCAAAGAACAAATTACCTGAGTTACCAGGATCCTAGGGCGCCACGCCGTTGTAGCTTCGTATTAATACTCCCCGTTGAAACGTGTAACGGCCAACCTAAATTGCTTATACAAGAAACCAGAGATTCGACGCAGTAGCAAATAAAAGACAGATTTCACTTGTGTATATATAATACCCACAACGGTTCTAACATATTCGTACAGTCTGTACATAAGGATTAATACCAGAAGGGCAAACCAGATAAATGTAACATAAAGGCTATTTAGCATAAGCACATGTTACGGCAATTCAACGTTTGACTTTAATTAGGACCTCAATTTTTACTTAATGTAATCAAAATTTAATGACAAAAGTAATTAAGTAAATTTAGCTCCCGATAAATAGTCCTTAAACGCTGTGTTCTGTACACGTCAAAAGAGAGCCAATAACTGGTGTTTGTACTAATTAAACAGATCTGTGTAAGCGCACTACCAGAAGCCACATTGGCTTATAAATGAAACCGCTCGTGTGACAGTATTACCTCGTTCAAGTCACTGTAATACCAGAAATGGGTATTTAAATGTTAAACCTCAGTTAACGAATCCAACTAAGCAAGGACAAGTCCTCCCGTAAAGTCAATTACAAATTTCAACTAAATTCCTAAACTATAACTATTTTTCAACGAGCTTGACCGTAGTAGAAAGATTTGATACACAAGTACTAATAAACAAGGCACATGAAATGCAACGAGTAGCAAAAAGGTTGCACTGAACGCAATTTAATTAAATTTAGTAATAGATTGTACAGCACCTTGGGTCGACGAAAAATTGTAACAGCTATGAAACCTTTTCCATGAAGCAACGGGTCCCGTGGCCTAGTTTGACATCAACATGATTCGATCCATTTAAATCGAAGTTGTCAAGTGAATTTGAGACGCCAAAGAGCTGGCCCCAAAGAAGAAGTCGGCTGCCTATTAAACCTCGTACAAAGCCCCGTACGAAGTCCCGTACGAAGTCTCCTATGTAGGAAGCGTCCAATTAGACAAGAAATTAAACGAACAACACTACATACCAAGGATCAAGCAGAAATAATTGCGTAGCACTATTTAGCGGATTCCGATCCATGGAGACTTTCAAGCACTACAATTCCATCACAAATAGGCACAAACGGCAAGAGGAAGCCCAATTTCTTGGCTCAAAATAAGCGGCTTACAATTCCATCCCGAAATGGGTGCCAAAACAGCAGGACAAGTAAACAACACCCCAAACAAAACAATTTTCTTGTTTCGTTACACGAGCGCCACCTATCTCAGGATGTCAGAGCTTGGAATCGAGATCTGCAATAATGCACTATGTTTTGCATAAAATCAGACGCTCCGAGTGTTCAAAAATTAGAATGTAACAACTCCCCTTCTACTTCGATAAGGTGGAAAATTCCCCTAATTTTACACCTTACAACTTAAATATTAAAAAAAAATTGATACTCATATTCATATGTACAGAACCATACTAGGGAACAGAGTACACCAGAAGGATAACTATCACCAAACTAACGAGGCGAAGTGAGTCAGTGAATTATGGAACACTGTGATGTCCTATCCGCACAACGGCGTAATGGAATTCTCTACAACAAAGAGAAATCCCATAATCCAATTAGTTGAGAGTCTACATCCCGTACGAATTACGGCATCCACAAAGCATATCCAATGACAACCCAACTACAACACGCGGTCCCATAAAACTTACAAAGTCATGACTAGATCCAACGAGAATAAAGGTGTAAGCCTGACGTTCAACATTCCTACCTACGGGGCGAAATCACAGGTGTGCACCGAAATTTACCGCTGTAGCGTAGAACAAATTACGTTAAAATATCCTCTACTAAGCCGAATGAGATGTGGAGATCATTAGTTATTTCTCGAATGGTCAGTTTCCTGTTTCGTCGAACCATCACTCACTTTTCCAATATTTTTCTCTATGCATAATTTGAATGGAGTCACATCATTCATCGTCGTCAATCGATTTTTTTTTCTAAATCGACCAAATTAATTGTACACAGTGTTGAAAGTAAACTAATGCCTACATTTCATGCTTTTCTTTTAAACTTTTTTCAAGTTTGTAAAAAAATTAATGTCCACACGTTGTTCGTGATCTATTTTTGAGACAACCTACACAAACAGGTTTACAATTAATTATAACAGTTAAAACCAGACATGTGAACAGATCAATTTGACATGTTTCAGATTGACAATTCAACTACAAAATAAAGTGACTAACTAAATACATACTTGCAATCTGTGCCATCAACTAATATTTTTTTCTTATTTCGGGAACGGTTATGTCAAAAATTTTTATAGTGACGATATTAACGTCAAAATGCACGACCATGTAGTTTTAATTTCTTGATTTATATTATACTTTCATTGGATTGTCTTTTTGGAAAATCTGCACTCGCGTTTCACTCGTACAGATTTTCGTCACAACAGCTGCTCTTGTTATGAACTACAAATATTGTCTGCAATAGTCAGACCACTCATTGTATTATATACTAGCTGACCCGGCAAACGTTGTTCTGCCCAAAAATAATTTGTTTTTGTACACACATCGTCTGAATATGAGCCAAATCAGACCATAAATATACATTTTCGTAAATATCTCGACTCCAACGCTACCTACCGGATCCATTTTTTGTAAAAATATTTCTTTCCACGTACGTACGGGACAAACATTTATTTTTATATATATAGATTTTAATAACCACACTTGAAAGAAGACTGTAATTATAATTAGCATCGTAAGGGAATACACCAAGATTTAAATCAGAGTGCAGTGTTCGTCTGGTTTCAGCAGTGCATACTCGAACTGTTTCCAGTCTTAGTTCCCGTTGCTCGTTTGTTTCGGAAGCTCGTGGTGCCCTTTTATTTCGTGCTTGAGATGGGTGGCATAATTTATTTGACAGCGAAAGTAATGCATTGTGAGGACTACTACAAATTCACTTCGAAAAAGGCAAATAAAATGATATGTGATATCTATTATCGAATGTCGACCGGCAATTGGAATTTCACAATCAGCACTACTTGTTATGTCACACACGAACTGAAATGTCGCTGTTTGTATTTGATTCAATTTAATTCTGCACTCAACACCGAAAACAATGGTTGTACTAATGCAGAAACATTCGAGGGCGTGTGTCAATAACTCACCAAAGTTTCATCGCAATCGGGTGAATGGTATTGGAACGCATACGGGACAAACAAAAACAACATTCACTTTTATATACAGATTGTCCGAAATTCGTTTGGAACATAGGAAATTAATGAGTGCGACAAGGAAGACATAAACATAATGAGTAGCAAGAGAATGTAATCATGGTTAGGTAAATTTTTAAACTAAAATGAAACAAACAAATGCTTGTGTCAAATATATTATCTGCCGTTAAGAGTATAAAGTGAGGTTTAAATATACTATTTTTTACTATTCACCATATATGTAATACTTACTATATTGCTAGCGGCTATGAGTGGGAAACTCACGAAGGAAGTGAGACAGACAACCAACTCTTCAATGTATAATGGTGAGTTGTGCGCAAGCGCGGGGGAGTCGTCCGCCCAATGGGGAAGTGGTCAAGTTTAAAATTCGCTTCTAAAGGCGGACTTCGAATTCTCAGGCATGCGCACGAGACGCCTAATACGCAGAGTGAGACTATGTCGGCACCGTAATGTTTTCGGGCGTTCCGAGGCCCTAATAGCAATATATGTATAATACATATATGCTATTCAAATAATTATTTTAATTATTTAAACCTCACTTTATACCCTTAATGACAGATAAAATATTTGACACAAGCGTTTGTTTGTTTCATTCACTTAATTTTAGTTTAAAAATTTACCTAGCCATGATTACATTCTATCTTTGTCTTGCTACTCATTTTGTTTATGTCTTCCTTGTCGCACTCATTAATTTCCTATGTTCCAAACGGATTTCGGACAATCTGTATATAGATGGTATACTTATTCACAACTGTGACTGCATTGCCCGTATTATCTGATCATATATCCTAGCCACCTTAACCTATTTTGTTTTACTACGGTTCCTATCGGTGTATCTTTATAGCACTCCTCTAGTTCTTTGTTTGTTCTACGTCTCCAGATCCCATTTGCGCACACCCCTCCGAAGATCCTGCGCAGCACTCTTCTCTCCCAACTTTCTATCTTCTTCTCATTCTCTGATGTGGTGGCCCATACTCCACTTGCGAAGATCACTGTGAGACGTATAATCGTTGTATACACTCTGAATTTAGTTTTTCTAGTGGTAATTTTGTTATTAAGTACTCCCCTCCAATACCCAGTATTTTGCAATTCCTGGCGGATACTCCTACATTTATTTACTGTTACATTGATTTCTTTTAAAGTGAATGTCATACTCTTGATAGGTACTTGTTGATGAGAAACAAATGAAATGTTAAAAAGATTTTTCTTATTCTTATATGCCGTCTAGTCAAGATAAAAAGGCACATGAGGAGGAATCATGGACAAACAGTAACTAATAAAGATAATTATGATAGTCATGATTCAGCCTGTTTAACGTCCACTGATGCACATATGCCTTTCTATTTTTTATTCAGTATTTTCGATCCTGAGCTCTTTGTATTCAATTACCCGTTGCTTTTTGTAGATCACACATCATCTTGTGGCGGTTTACATCTGCTTCTGTAAGGTTCATATCGGGGTATGCACTTCAGTATTCTTTTCATCCACATGTTGTCCTGCGCCCTAACTATATGAGCTGCCCAGCTCTATTCTGTCTACTGTATCAGTCACTCTTGTTCTATTGCCAACTCTATCTCTGAGTGTTATACTTAGTATGGACCGTTTCGAGGCTATTTGTGCTACCTTTAGCTTTTTATTCCTTTTTAAATTTCGGCCCAATATGCGAGCACTGGCAGAACCACTGATCGAACACCTTTCTTTTATAGTCTATTCACATTACAAATAATGTGTCAAAAGTCCCCATCGATATCGCGCTTGCGTTTTGAGTTATTCAAGGTCAAAGGTCACAGAAATGAGTTTTTCGCAAATATCTCGCTTTCTATGGGTCGTATGACTTTTCTAGTTATTACAAAAAATGAAGGTTAGGAAATTCTCTACAAAAAATATTGTACAGGTTTTTTACATACAACTAACCATTCAGTAAATAACACACTGTTAAGTTTTGCAGACGGGTTTTACTTTCTTTTACGATAAAACAAGTACTGGATTCACCCCAAAAATTCTAAATTAAGTTTTCAACACATATTTACGTTTTAGAGTCCCCTGAACCCAAAAAACATGTTTGTGTTCATTGGTCTGTGTGTCGGTCTGCCTGTGAACAGAATATCTCAAAAACGAAAAGAGGTATGGCGTTGAAACTTCATATATGAGTTTTGTGTACTATCTAGATGCGACAGCAAACTTTTTAAGAAAATCGCATAACCGGAAGTATGGTGTTTACTCTTGTAATTTTTCAGTTTTTTTTTATTTTTTCAAAAACGGTTCTAACGATTTTTTTCAAACTTTACTTTTTATTACATTTTTAATTTGTATTGATGTGTGATAGGTGGTTCTCCAGTTGAATACTTCTAAAATGGTTTTTTTTCGACTTTTTTTAGTTAACGCCTAGTTTAAATTGAAGACCTGGTATATTATTACATTTTTGAATTCAGCTTGAAATTTTAGAAAAAATTTGTCTCTTGAACTAACACTCTATCTTGTACAGTTTTTGTAGAATTTGTAATTTTTGACAAATGCCAAAAAATTAAAAATCAAATTTTGGCTAATTATAAGAGCGCTGCAAAAGGAAGTTTTGTGCTTGTATTACACCAGATTTTTTTATATGCTTTCTCCAGTAGGCCTAATTCATGTTTTTATTTGTTTTGAGTACGTTCTACAGCTCATCCTCGTTCTCATCCTTTCCCTCTCCACATGCTAGTTTCCGTTTTCTTTTCTCTCTTGGTTAACTCCTTCCTCACCATTTTCTTCTGCTTCTGTAATATTTTCAAAGTGAAAACCAGGCTCTTTTTACGACCTGTGTGGTCAAAAATGGCTGCAGACTCTACCCAGCTTATTTCTTGGTAGGGTGTTTATACAAACTTCTCCGTAACACCACACAGCGCCGTTGACATTAGACGTTCCCCGTGATATGTAGCACTATGTCATGTGTTTCAATAAACGAAAATAGGTAAACATTATATTATGTGAATATATGATTCCAAAGCTAATAACTACTGCTGTAGTTTTGCTGTTGTACGAAACGCACAACCAGCCGTTTTCACGCAATACTTCAGAGAAATAGTGAGCAGCGGTGCATCCGTTTCCACGCCACCTCGGAGGTAGGTTGCAAGGCTCGTTTCTTTAGATGGTTTCCCTTGTAGGCCTTCTCCATGTTTTTTCTTGTTTGGAGTACGTTTTACAGTTCATTCTCGTTCTCGTCCTCTCCCTCCCCCTGCGCATGTTTCTCTTCGTTCTCTGTTCTCTCTTCGTTAATTTCTTCCTCATCATTTTCTTCTACTTTTGTAATATTTTCTTCTGCTTCAGTAATATTTTCTGTGATGAGATCAAGAAGATTAATCTCATTATATCCTTCATCTTGAATATCTTCTGTTGAGTCCTCACTAGCATTATCAACATTTGCGTTGAGACATGACTGACAGTGACAATGGCCACAAACCATTGAACATGACAGCCCAACAGCAGCTTCTTCATCGTGTGAATCCCAAGCTAACTGGAAAATAATGACATTCTTATCCCCATATCTCCGCAATCTTTGACTGGAACGCAAAAATGTATAAGACGATTTTTATTGTAAATTAAATGTAGAATAATTTTCTATAAAGCAAAGTTTGCGCTCATAGTTAACGAGATATTTGCGAAAAACCGTTGAAACCTACCATTTTACCATCTTTCTACCCTTCTCCCGCCCAAACCCGACGCGCGAGGTCGTGCCACTTTTTACCAATTACTAAGAGGAGGTTACTGAACAGTTTGCCGTGGGGTATTACTTTTCTTTTTGGATGTTTCGGTAAAACCCTAGTTTTACTGTTCTAATACTATTTTCCATAAAAATTGACAACAAAGAACTTTATTAGTGGGTGCTAAATTGTTCCTTAGGTGCCCATTCTATTCTTTTACTGTATTTTGCTATATTTAAATGGAAATAAAATCTGATGTTACATTTTAAGTCGTTTACATCGGAGATAGTGGTGCTTTGGCAACTGTGGGGCTTAATGTCTAAATATTCTCAAAAAGAAGAGGTCGATGTCTCTGCCACCATCACATTATCAGCTGTAAGAATTAACAGGATTTTTATAATAGTGCATCGGTGCACACAACTCCTCAAGTATCTTAAAAAGTAACAGTACTTGTTTTAGAAAAGGTCCAGTTAGATCTATCATCCATCGTAAAAGAAATTAGAAGAGATATTAGTTTGAAATTTAACAATGGTAAAAAAGGTTAGTGGCCAAAAGGTACTTTTATATAACTTACAATTTTAACACATTAGAAGCAAATTTAGTAAAGTTTTGGTCAAAAGAGATAATTGTGCTTGTCATAAAGAGGTAAAGATTCAAGGTAATTGCAATTCCGCCAACTGGAGGTGGGCTGTTACAGGGACGTCACGTCCCTCTTCAGTCAAGAACGGGAATTACAGGACGGGTAAAAGAAAGGAGGGGTGGAGAATAAAAGAGCGGTCAGGAAAGGTAAAGAAGTACCTACTGCAGCTGCATTGGCTTCGGAGAAGGTAATCTGTTGACTCAGTAAATGTGCTATCAAACCACAAGATCAATTATTAACTAGGTACTTACGTTTGACTAGCAATCTGTCCACAAAGAGCAATGTGCCTCGAAAGATACGGTTCGCTGGCTTGCTTCTCACTTATGGCAACTATAGGAGTATCCACCAGCCCAGGACAAACCGCTACTATTCGAATTTTGGTGTTCTCATAGCGCATATCGCTTCCCATGCCTCTGGTGTAGCCCAGCACTGCAGATTTGGTGGCACAATACACAGGTATTGCGTCCATGGGTTCAAAAGCTGTAGACGACGACGTATTTACTACTATTGCTCCTGGTCCACTTTGGTACTTGGGAAGGTACTTATCGATTGCCAAAGTAGTTCCCATTATAACCGATTTCTGAAAAAAATTAACAGTTTTGTTACACCATATAAACTAGCGAGCAAACAAATCGACCTACTCATTTAATTTAAAACTGGGGGTACATCTGTGGCAATTATTTGTAATGAAGTGCAATATCTACTAATTCAGAAACAAGTAAAAGGTCAATAAATAATTTATAAACAGTAAATTTTATGACAGTGGCCTAAAAGAGCATTTTAAATAAAAAAATATATCAGGGTAAACACGCCGCAGCAATAAATGCGATGGGCACCCAGATGCAATCTGATATTTCTTTTGAAAAGAAAATGTCTCCAATTTACTTACACTATGATGATAAACTTAAATATCATGAAATACCGGCGGAACTGAAAGAAAAAGTCGAGAATGAATTTTCAACAATCCATGAAAACAATCATTTGCGAATAAATATGACTAGAATAAATTATTATGGATGTATAACTAAACATTACGCGAAAAACAAATTAAGTTTTGATACATTCAAGGACCCGAAAGTTAATAATTTTTGTAATAGTTCGGCATATTCGATAGTATCGTATCAGATCTCCCTCTCAAAAAGAGCGCAGTAAGTAACAATATGCCTGTCTCTTGGTTTACTCCTGCCCTTAAGAGCATGAGGAACACATTATTATCTCTTAAAACCATCGTAGACTGCACAAGTGATCCCGATGTTTTGGAAGTCTATAAGAAATACAAGAAAGAATATTCCAACAACATCATTATTTCCAAAAAAGCTGCATGTAGCTCATTTATAGCGAATTCATCTAATAAAGCCAAAGACTCTTGGAGACTGATCAATTTTGAAAGAAATAAAGCTAACGGTCATAATATTTCTGAAAAAATTAGCGCGGATGATTTTAACACATTTTTTACTTCAGTAGCTGATGAAGCTTTTAATAAATTACCTAACCTCAATACCAATTTTGATGCCTCAAAATTCTTGGGTAATCTTCATCTTAGTCTTAGTCTTGCCGTCGAATGAGGAAGACGTGTGGTGTAATAGTGACAATTATTTCTTGGAAATGTCATCTTGCAATACTTGCACACTACCCATTAATAAGAAGTCTCCAGGTCTACAATGTGGTGGACCATGTGGCTTTTATTATCACGCAAAATGTGTCGGATTAGTTCCCGAACAGCTAAAAGTTCTAAAATGTCCTGGTTCGTTTTGGAATTGCGAAAACTGTCGTAGTGGTGGAACTCGAAATGATTCGGTAGTTATTGAGGATGATAATGATATTCCGGAGAATACCAGCAGCGTGTCTATTTCTAAAATGTTATCGGAGTTCAAGAGAGATATTTTAAATTCGATGGACGCGAAATTCGATTCTCTATTGAAATCTGTACAGTTTTGCTCTGATAAGGTCTCAGACTTTGAGCGTGAATTAAAATCCGTCAAGAATCAACTAAAAAGTATTGATACCCTTAAAGCAGAAAACACAGCGCTCAAAGCAGAAGTTACCGGACTAGAGAAAAAGGTTGAAGATCTTGAACAGTACAGCAGGCTTAACAACTTGGAAATCCAAAATGTTCCGGAGAAACAAAATGAGAATGTTTTTCAACTGATTCAGACGATAGGTGAAAAAATTGGTTGCCCTGTTACAACATCGGATATTGATGCAGTTCATCGAGTCCCGCGTATTGACCGTAGTAAGGATATTCCACGTAATGTTATTGTCAAGTTTATATCTCGTCAAGCCAGACTCAATTTCTTAGCATCTGCGAAAGCTAGAAAAGGTTTAAGCAGTTCCGACCTTGGCCTCGGGGTAAGCGAAAAAAAAATTTATATTAATGAGCATCTAATACCAAAAGCTAAACTTTTGTATAAGAAAGTCCGTGAAGCTGCTCAAGAAAAAAAGTATAAATATGTCTGGATAAATAGTTGCAAGATATTTATTCGTAAAACAGATGTATCAAAAATTATTCATATCTCGTGTGAAACTGATATAGCTAAACTGGTGTAATTTTCTGTCCGTGGGATATTCAAAAATTTTAAATAAAGTGCAATTTTCTTTTTATGGATCTATCAATATACTATCAGAATGTAAGATGGCTCAGAACAAAAACTACGGACATCTTTTTAAACTCTTTATCTTGTAGCCACGATGTCATTTGTTTGACAGAATCTAATCTCAATGACTCAATTTTAAGCAGCGAAATTTTGAACGCCAGTTATGAGGTTTATCGCAGAGACAGATGTGACACTGATGTCAGTAAAAGTGAGGGTGGCGGTGTGTTGATTGGAGTTAAAAGGTCAATTAAGTGTTCGCTAAAAAGTGAATGGTGCAGCAAGATAGAAGATATTTGGATCATGTGTAATGCGAATACAAAAAATAACCTCATACTGTATATATGTTGTGTTTACATACCTCCGGGATCGAATTTTAAAACCACTTTAAATTATTTTCTTGCAAAATTATCTAACATCATGTCTTCTTTAAAAAATAACGAAACAATTTTAATTTGTGGCGATTTTAATTTGCCTAACATTAATTGGGTTAAAAACAGTGACAATCATAGCATGCAACCGTCAGTTACTTATGATTGTATTTCTAATGTATTTATAGATACACTTTCTGAAAACAATTTACTTCAATTTAATAGCATAAAAAATACAAATTCTCGAATTTTAGATCTTATTCTTTCAAGTTGCGAAAATGTAGAAGTTATGGAGTGTGACCAGCCACTAAGTGTTGTCGATAGTCACCACCCACCTCTTGAAATATATTTCAAATCTGAATTAGTTAAGCCACTTACTGAGGCCAATCGTGTAATTTATAATTTCAGGAAAGCCGACTATAACTCAATTAATGCTAGGTTATCCTCAATTGATTGGAAAAGAGAAATGGAAATTTTTAATACTGATGATTCCGTAAGCAAACTGTATGAAATTCTTAATGCTCTTATTACCGAATATGTACCAATAGTTTTCAAACGTAATGATGATTATCCTATTTGGTTTTCTCTCGAGTTAATTAAGTTAATGAGGGAGAAGTATAAAGCACATCGGAAATACAAAAAATACAAATCACCATTAGATTACAGGACATTTAGCCAACTAAGAAGACGTGTGAAAGCTTTAATTAAAGTTTGCTTTAATAATTATATTAACAATATCGAGTCCAAAATATGTAACAATACAAAAAAGCTGTGGACATTTTTAAAGCACAAAAAGGTAGTTCAGGGTATTCCGAATAATATGATGCTGGGTGAAAAATCTGCAAATGACGGCGAAGCAGTATGTAATTTATTTTCAGAATTTTTCAGTTCTGTATACACTCGTGATTCCGGTATAAAAAATACAAATCGGATAAGTAATAGCAGCATCTCATTGGGAACCTGCAGTTTTTTGGAGAATGAAGTTTTGTCAGTACTGAATACAATTGATATTAATAAGGGGGCTGGTCCTGACAATATACCCAGTATACTTATAAAATCTTGTGCATCAACTTTAGCAGAACCTCTAACGATCATCTTTAATAAGTCTTTAAACGAAGGCTGTTTTCCAAAAAAATGGAAGAATGCGTTCGTAACTCCAATTTTCAAATCTGGAAATAAAAATGTAATAACGAATTATAGGCCTATTTCTAAATTATGCATCTTTGGCAAAATATTGGAAAAACTTCTTTACGGAGTAATTTTCAACACCTTCAAGGGAACTATTATACCGCAGCAGCATGGATTTTGTTCTAATAGATCTGTTTCATCAAATTTACTTATTTTCACAAATTTTATAAAAAACTGTATGGATGAAAGATTAGAAGTACATGCTGTGTATACCGACTTTAGCAAAGCCTTTGATAAGGTGGATCACTCTCTGTTAATTGATAAATTAAATATGCTCGGTATACATGGTGATCTTTTACGATGGATTTTTTCTTACTTAGATCATAGAACTCAGTGTGTATCGTTTAACGGTTATACATCAGATAGTGTCTCCATTACTTCCGGAGTACAGCAGGGTTCACATCTAGGGCCATTGCTGTTTATACTCTACATTAATGATATTTCTAAATGCTTTAAAAACACCAATTTTTTGTTGTATGCGGATGATTTAAAAATTTACTCAAGAATTAACAACATTAACGACTGTTATAATTTGCAAAATGATTTAAATAAATTTTCTAACTACTGTACTGATAACCGTTTACTACTTAATACTGACAAATGTTATTCAATTAAATTTACGAGAAATCGCTATAAAATTTTATTCGCCTATCACGTTAATCAAACTGCAATTTCGGAACAAAGTACAATAAGGGACCTGGGTGTGATTCTTGACAATAAATTGTTGTTCGATGCACACATAAATAACATATCTCAAAAAGCATATAAAACACTTGGTTTTATAATGAGGTGCTGCAAGCCCTTCAAAAGTGCCCATTGTTTCCAGCTTCTGTATTTTGCTATGGTTCGTAGTGTTTTAGAATTTGCCGCTCCGGTGTGGAATCCCCAGTATAATATCTATATTGACCGAATAGAAAAAATTCAGAACAAGTTTGCTAAATATCTGAAACATAATTCAATTCAATTAAATCAGAGGCAGCAAAGCTTACAGTCAAGACGAAAATTGTTGGATGTGTTTTATTTAAACTTTTTAATAAGAAAATCGACTGTCCAGACTTATTATCTGAATTTTCTCTAAAAGTTCCATCTAGGCCAACGCGAAGCAATGACGTTTTTGCTCTACAATTCAAAAATACGAACGCTGCAATCAATTCTCCGGTTTATCGTTTGTCTTGGTACTATAATTATTACTGCAAATTTCCAAATTGTCCTGATTTATTTAATTCGACCTTCACAAATTTTAAGTATAAAATGTCTCAGTTGGTATTTTTAAACTGATTTTGCTTTTGCGAATTACGGCGTCTCGGGATGCTATGGGGGTCAGGGCGTGTCGCCTAGCCTACACGCTGGTGCGTTACATTTTATTTCCATGGCATCTTGAGTCTTTTCATATTGTTGGTGAAAGCCATATCACATATGCTTTTTACTTCTCCTGCACTCCTCTCCTACATGTTTTAGTTTTTAATATTTATTATTACTATTCATGTATATTTTATTACATTCACCTGTCATTGGTACCAAACTTGTGCTTTTTTCATTGAATGGCATGACTTTCAATGTAATATTATGATTATAAATGTATGTAGTGGTAAATTGTAATTGGGTTGATGCTTTTGCGTGTCAACCTGTTATTTACCCAAATAAAATAAATAAATAAATAAATAAATAAATAAATAAATAAATAGCACAAGGAAATCATTTTTTCTCGAACTAGTCACAGCTGACCAACTTATAAATGTTGTTATTCGCATGAAAACTTCTAACACCCTCGATATCAATCATATGAATAGCAAAATACTCAAAGAAATAATAGATATAGTTGCAGAGCCCTTTGCTAGTCTTGTAAATGCATGCTTTCAGCAGGGTATTTTCCCTACAGCCCTTAAAACATCTAGGGTCGTTCCTATTTAAAAAAAAAGGGAATCGAGATATACCGGCAAACTATCGCCCTATTTCGATTATTCCAGTTTTTGGGAAAGTGGTGGAATTGATAGTTAAATCTCGTCTACAAAAATTCCTAGAGAGCAATTTCTTATTAAATCCTGGCCAGTTCGGCTTCCGGGAGGGATTTTCGACAGAGTTGGCAGTAAAAAATCTAGTGGATGACGTAGTTAAAGGCTATGAGAAGGGTGAGCATACAGCTGTCACTCTGTGTGACCTCACCAAAGCCTTTGATTGTGTTCTGCATTATTTATTGGTTATAAAACTGGAACACTATGGTATTCGTGGGTTACCACTGCAGTTTTTCACATCCTCTTTAGGCGACAGACAGCAATGTGTTGACGTAAAAGGTACAGTCTCAAGGCTCTGTATTGGGGCCACTCCTCTTTCTCATTTATGTAAATGATTTCTAGTACTACCTGTTGCCTCATAAGAGTATATTTTTTTTCAGACGATACAACTTTGCTGTGTTCAAACAAAGAAAGCAAAGTTATAATTCAGGCAATGAAAAACTTGGAAGCAAGAACTAACATCTGGTTGTCTTCAAATGGTCTTCAATTGAATGTCAATAAAAAACAACGAATTATATTCTCCCTAAGAAATAATTGTTCTGTTCCGCGAGAAAGTACAGTCCATTTGTTGGGATTGACATTGGATAGTCAAATGAATTAGTTGGAGCACATCTCTTGCTTGGCTAAAAAATTGTCTACAGCTTTATTTGTCTTAAGAAGTTTGCGCTGTGTATTAGACTTTAATACGCTGAAAACTGCTATGTTTGCACTGTTTCAGTCTCATATTACATACGGTATATTATTATGGGGGCGCGCTGTTGACCTGATTAGGATTTTTAAATTGCAAAAGAAAGCGTTAAGATTAATTACATATGCGAACTTCCGCGATTCTTGTAAACCTTTATTTGTTAAACACATGTATTTACATTTTCTATTCCTTAACTTATGTAAACAAGCATAAACAGCATTATATTGTGAATTCTGATGTACATAATTATGATACACGTGGAGCAAATCATCTTATTCTACCTAGATATAGATTAAGTAAGTCATTACAAAATTCTATAGACCTGAAGCTTTACAACAAACTTCCAATGAATGTTAAAAATTTAAATATTCAAAACTGCAGAAAACGAATAAAAACGTTCCTTATCCAACATTGTTTCTATTCAGTTGACGAGTTTGTGAATAAGCCTTTAATTGATATTTAATCAATATGATCTTAATGTTAATCTCTTATAAATGCTTGAACTGTAACGTGATAACTTTATGTGATAACATTAATGTGATAATTTAGATGTATTTAGGTACCTATGTTTCTGTCTGATTTTAATATGTTACTTCGATTTTAATGTGTTACGCTATTTTAATATATTCCTATTTCTGACCTGCCATAAATGTTCTGTACATACACGTGGTTAAATAAATCTATCTATCCATCCCTGTATCACTAACCAAAAATGAAATTAAAGCGATACTAACAACTTGAAAATATTCAGTTAAAAAGTCGCTAAATTTTATAACAAAAACAGCTATCCAATCTCCCTATGCGCCGTGGCTCTTGAAAATACAGAAGAAGGAAGAAAAATATATAGCTTAATCAAACTAGATTACAGTATCGAGGTAGAATCAAGAAGAAAATCAGCGGAAATCCCGTAGTGCAAAAAATGCCAATTATATGGCCACACTCGTAACTACTGCCAACTACTGCTGTGTGAAATGTACAGGAAACCATCTCTTTGTAAATTGCTCCAAAAAACCTACTAAGGAATCAACATGTGTTAACTGCTTCGAAACGCACCCCGCGCACTATAGAGGATGTAGCTGCTTCCTCCAGATCCAGTCAAGGAACAACCACAGCTCCAGAGTACCAAATGGAACGTATGCTCAAGCAACTTAACTGAGCATGAAAGTTATCTAAAACATCTACCAACCCCTGTTCAACGTCTAGGACGCCTTGTCCAAGTTAACCCCAACCCTCCAGAAGGATTTCAAAACATAACTGACATCATCACAAGTATAGGTACTTAGAAAACTTGTTGAATTGCTAATCTCACACCTAGATAAACTAACACCATTATTAGCAACCATACTGCCAGCCATAATAGATCTAAATAAACAGAATTTAGTAACTAAAATAAGTTTGACCAATTGTAATGCAAATGGTCTTAAAACCCAACGATCAACCTTTATTGATTTTCTGACTCGATATAATATAGACATTGTGTGTAAAACTGAGATACATGTTATTAGTGATGAAACCTTTGCTATACCAGGATTCCAGGTGTGTCGAAATGACAGAGAAGCTGATAAAACCTCTGGGGATATTGCAATTATAATAAACTGAAAACTAAAGCATCACTTACTTCATCTTAATGACATACAAAACATAGAAGCCATTGATATACAAATTTACAATAAAAATAATTCCCTTCTGAAATTACTTTGTGCGTATAAAGAACCTAATAAAAGAATACTAAATAATGATATGGACAAACTATTCTTTAGTACAGAGTCCAGCATGCTCCTAGATGACCAAAACGCAGAAACACTATCTGGGGATGCCGAGCTACAAACCCCGAGGGCATCAAGCTACACAATATCATGACGGAACATCTTATATTATAAGAGCTGATGCCGCCGGCCGTCCGACCGTAAGCACTGGGGCGCGCACATGCCGATCATAAGCGCGAGTGGCGCCGGCACACGCAGCATGAAGGGCCTGCATACTAGCAAGTGGCGCGCCCACATGTCGACCGCGCACAAGTGGCGACGCAGCAAGCATTTGTATTGTTAACGCTGGCAGGGCCGGACGTAGGCTGGCTACCAGCTTAAGCAAGCATTTTTATTGTTAACCGTTTCTTTACGCTGGCAGGGCTAGACGTAAGCTGGCCAACGCGTTCTAGTAGTATTATAATATCAGCATCAACAGAGTATACTTGTTAACCGTATAGAGCTGACATATTAGACGTTGTACTGCACAAAAATCTTCCAAAACCAATTCAACAAACGGTAACTGACGAACTAGATTCAGACCACCTCCCTGTAATCTTGTCCTTCGTTGACTTGCCACAAACAAAGCCTTCTAAAAAAAGCTACATTAGAATGGACCACCCAAATCCCCGATCTGTATAGATGAAACAATTACCTAATTCACAACAGCATCAATACCAGAAAGTATACAAAGAGCCACAACTCCGTGGAAACAAGAGCTACAGCTACAGATAATCTAACACCCGATTTCATAATTAATCTGATAAAAAAACCAGGTACAGCAAAGAATGACAAAGAACACGACTATCATATTCGAAAACTGTATAACAAACTAAGTGACCTAATCAAGAACGACCCAGATTTTCTCTGAATACAAAGGTACAATAGTTACTTTGATGAATTCTTTTATTCAGGTGATTCTACTATGTGGAAGGCAACAAAAAAAATGCGAAGGCAACCAAGCGTTATTTACCCCTTAGTGGAAAATAACATAAACTTCTTGAGACGAAAAATCAGAAATTCTGGCCACGCACCTAGAAAACGTCTTCACACCTAATATAGCTGAGCATGATTATTTATTTGCAACACAAATAGCAAAAACCATAAGTAACTTTCGGCTGCAAGAAACTACTGAAGTAGCCCTTGTGTTTGCTTAAGAAATCAAGCTCTATATACAACGTCTCCCTAAGCGCAAGGCACCCGGACCAGACTTGATTAACAACGAAATATTAAAACATTTATGCACAAAAGTAGTGGCATATATGAGATTAGGATATTTCCTTCTCTTTTGGAGAACTGCAAAACATATTACTAATGTACAAACCTGGAAATGCGAAACACAATTCTAACAATTATAGACCCATTAGCCTGCTATCCGCAGTAGCCAAACTTCTGGAAAAGGTAATCCTCACTCGTCTTCAAGAAGCTATTCTTGAAAATGAAGTTATCCCAACTCATCAGTTCGGGTTCAGGCAGGCACACCAATTCCTCAGAATAACAGAAGTGATTGAAAAGGGATTCGAGGAAAAAAACATACCATGGCACTGTTTCTGGATCTAGAAAGAGCATTTGACAAAGTCTGAAGGGCTGAAGTACAAATTGATCAAGCTAAAATTTCCTGCATACATCATAAAAATTATAGATTCTTTTCTCAGCGGCAGAATTTGCAGACTAAGAGTCAACGTTACCTTTTCTAGCGCCAAATCAATAAAAGCAGGCGTACCTCAAGGGAGCTTTCTGGAACCAACTTTATTTAATATCTACGTCTACAATTTGCCTACGATAAATAACTGTACATTAGCTATGTTTGCTGACGATACAGAGATTCTGACTCAGAGCACAAGAATCGAAGCAGCGATAGAACTACTACAAAACGCAGCAAACATCACGTATCACTGTTTACAAAAATAGCAAATAAAAATCAATCCATTCAAATCACAAGTGAAAGTTTTTATACTTAATCGAGACACGCATCTCCCTCCAATCAGAATAAATAATGATAGCACACCATGGATAGTCCAGAGAAATTCGACATTGCTCTTCGGAAAAATTCCCGGAAAGCTGGATTTTGGTATATGCCTTGATATTGTGGTTCTAAACAAAATGTCAAAAGTCCTCATCGATCCGGGTGCCGCTAAAAATTTTAAGGGGGGACAAAGGTCACCAAAAACGGTATTTCGTGAATATCTCGTTAACGGTTACTTTTACAAAAAAAATATTGATTGTCAAATTTGTAGCTTATGAAATTTCTAACAATAAAGATATGATGACTTTTATTCGTAAAAGTAACCGTTTTGGAGATAATTCGATTTACAGAGTTGTAACGAATAGATGCACTCCTCAATGGCATGTATATCTCATTGGAGTTGCGACTTGAAATATTCCAGAATTTTCTTGTTTCAAAGCCCATAAAAATGGAAAGAAATAAATATATAGTACACTGTAGTCTAGATAGAGAAGGAATGTGCTCCGAAAAGTTCCCCTCCGTTGTCATAAAAGCTCAAGGGAATCTGTTTGCTATTCGTGTAGGAGCATAATAGTATATTATGTTATTAGGACCAAAAATTATACTTTATTTGGCGTGGCTGGACTGTTTATCAGCCGAGCTTGCGAGGCACATAATTACAGCCGAGCCACATAAAGATACTTTTGTTCCGAATAACATATAGTATTTTTTCTTCAAACGTTTATAACAAATTATTTAAGAAATTTTAAGAAACCTGGAATTATTTTAAAGTAGAGGATTGGGTAGACTGATAAATGTAGGGTGCTTTAGAGAGCTTCACTATGACTATACTATAAACAACGTTGTGAACAAAATCCGAAAGAAATACTTTATCTCCTTAGTCTTGCTTAAATGTAACACCCGATATAAATGACGTCGATAATTGCGACTCCACTGAAGATGTAGATCCATCACGTTTCCTGACTGAATCTATGGAAATACAGTAGACAGCAGAAGAACAAGAAGGAGAAGAAAAAGAAGATGATGACGAGGAAAGCATACCGATTGAAATAGAGTCTGAAGATGAATATTAATAACTCCTGTTTTGAATCCAAAATTGATTAATGAACAAGTTCATAATATTTTTTTTAACTAAACATTTTTCAAACAAAAATAAACGTGGAATATGCCTACTGGAGACACCACATGAAAAAAAAACGCACCTTGTACTCTACCTCGAAGGTGGTGTGGAAAAGAGTGCACGTTACAACTCTGTAAATCGAATTATCTCCAAAACGGTTACTTTTACGAATAAAAGTCATGATACCTTTATTGTTAGAAATTTCATAAGCTACAAAATTGATAATCAATATTTTTTCTATAAAAGTGACCGTCAACGAGATATTCACGAACTACCGTTTTTGGTGACCTTTGCCCCCCCTTTATATTTTTAGCGGCACTTGGATCGATGAGGTCTTTTGACATTTTGTTTAGAACCACAATATCAAGGCTCATACCAAAATCCAGCTTTCCGGGGATTTTTACGAAGTTTTGCTTTTATTTTGTCTAATTTCTCTGGACTATGGAACCCTAAGGATGTTGCAGTAAAGTATCTGGGAATTCATCTAGATATTCTAAAATCTAGATGCAAAGCTCAACTGATTGAGTGTCGCACAAGTTTTAATTTAAAACAAATAGCATGCTGTGGCAAAAATAAGGGAGTTTTTCTTTTAGTATACATACGAGTATCCCCTATGTATACTTTTAAAAAGAACGCATGGTACAAGGCGATTCTCCCACCCACACTGATCTACGTATGCCCAATCTGAAGCAATGTACCCAAAACCTCCCGGAAGAAACTCCAAACCTTTCAGAACAAAGTGCTACGTATCGCAACAAAATGCCCTTAGTTCGTTCGAAACGTTCAAATACATCAAGAACTGAGTGTCCCTTTAATAACACACAATCCACAAACTAACCATAAACTTCTTTAAGAAATTAGTGCCGTATGCAAGTGTATCGAAACTAAACCTTGGTCAAAAGAACATACACACAAGCCTTAAACGTAGACTACCGTAAGACTTAATCTAGAATAATTCTCCTTAGTATAGAATTTCGGCTTAGACCGCGTCGTATTTGTATATGAACACCCAGCATTTTCTGGCTTAATGTGCCTTGCACCTTGTGAAGTCGAGCAAAAACCCGCGCGATGGCCATGCTCTCTGGTGGCTCGTGTTGTTTGAGTATCTTGAGAACGAGGATGCGAGTGCGACTTTCACTCTGATGATGCAAGCTGCAAGGTCTTGCGAAACGTTAGTGAATATGGATGCACAAACAGCAAAAACGGCCAAATCTGCCTAAGTATCCTCGTTCTCAAGATACTCAAACAACACGAGCCACCAGAGAGCATGGCCATCGCGCGGGTTTTTGCTCGACTTCACAAGGTGCAAGGCACATTAAGCCAGAAAATGCTGGGTGTTCATATACAAATACGACGCGGTCTAAGCCGAAATTCTATACTAAGGAGAATAATTCGAGTAACCGCGAAAGCCTCAAACAGTACTTAATCTAGAATAAATTAATATCTGTTAACCTGAAGTAATATAAGAATTCAAAAGTTAGGTGTCGCAAATACTGATTTAGCCTGTAACAAAGGGTAGGAAAACTATACATATAAGATATAAACCGTTCAATAGTTATTTTCCCGATAGGAGGCCATGTTAGGGTGATGAATTTCACCCTGTAAATATGCTGTCAGTCATTAACAAAAATTAGGTTATGCCCATTTTATACAAAATGATAATTTTGGTAATGTATAAAACGTGGTTGCCAGATTTGGTTTTGGATTTTGTGCCACTTTTAGTATTGGTTAAGATGACTTTCATGAAAGACAACTTGCTGATTCTGAATACATTTCATACTTTGTTGAGTAGGCATAATGGTATAATGAAAGTCGTTTTTTTATTGTAATTATAAATTGTATAGAAAAATATTTAAATATTACAATTTATGTTTTTTTCAGTATAAATAAATAAAGCTTTTACAAGCCACTTTAGGCCCATTGCATAACAATAATCTGTCTCCATTGTCCCTTATTCATGATTTTATTTCTCCAGTCTTCTATTCCTTTCCTTGCTATGTCTTCCATTACTGCTTCCTTCCACCTATTCCTTGGTCGCCCTCTTCTTCTAGTTTCTTGCGCTCTGCCTTCCAATACTGTCTTAGTAGCTCTTCTATCTGGCATTCTCAATATTCTCTATAGTATGTATTAATTTTACGTCGTGTGCCAAAAGGTTTAATTTCAAAATTGTCCCACCCAATAATATTTCTAATAGTTCTTTCAGATACCTAAAACAGTACAAAGCCCAAAATTAAACCAACAGTTAAGTTTTATGCATAAATACTTACGTCCAAAATGTCACTAAGCCGGGCAAAGGTTTCAGTTTCACTTAGGTCTGTCCTGCCGGCTTTATAATGCCTGCAGCCCTTTGTAATTTGTAGTTTTGTGTCACCTTTAATGACTTTCGGCATATTTGCTTTAGTACTACAATTTGTCGACAGATAGGTATCCATGACGCAGATGTCCATAAATATTATGCCTAGTGGCAAACAAAGTATGAAAGGACTGGCAACATTGCATGTTTAACCTCAAAATGTCAAATTAGTCACTTTCGCGAGCCTCCTGTACATAACAGCTGATTCTGACAAAGTATCAGAAAGGGATTTTAAGGAGTTTTAATTTTATTAAACATAAAAACAAAATTCCATGTCTACTTACCGGAAAAATAACTATTGAACGGTTTATATGTACTGTACAATTGCTCCCACCACGACAGCTTTTAACAAAACTCTGATGGTACATACATAGGTTGGTATAATTTTTGATACATGTACAGAGTTAGCAAATGCACATGTCATTTAAGAACATATCGTGCTTCATTTCCCATTCTTAAAATGATCATGTTCAGACACATGTCGCATTGGTCGTCACTGATTACATTGAAAAAGTATAATAGACAGGTATGCCCTTCTTTGCTTCGACATGAATGCAATAAAACACATATGAGCCGCGCTTAAAAGGCATGTTAGAAATCGAATTTCTTCCGCGAAAGAGAACTCCAGTGGACGTGCGTGGTTACAGCGAGAGAAAATAACACAGCATATTGATTTGCTTGTATAACCAAATTACATCGTTATTTTTGTCACTTTTTAAGAAATATCTGTATATTTTGCCAGATGGCTTAATCGAGTGACCCAAATTTCCAAAACACTAGTAAGTAAATTTCCATAAAAAACACTAGCAAGGCATTTCTCGTCATTAAGATGTTCAGTTCTAAGCTGTTTGACTACCGGGGTAAGAATAAACAATGTGGGAGAGTGGAAGATGTATCCTGGTGGCAATTGGTATAAAATTTAACAATATCTTCAATCGTATTGAATAAAAATATTTATTTCGTGTATTTTCTATGACCAGTTGAATTTTCTTCGTTAATAAACCTATTTGGTGATTACTGAGCATTAATTCAGAACATTGAATCTGGTAGGTACTAATCTACTTAATTTGTGACCTTATGTTACGCAAATACATATAAAATGCTAATATTTTAGATATATTTTAAACTCCACTCTGCACAACTCCTAAATAGTTGTAAAAACATTAGAAAGTAGTTAAACACTTTTTGAATTGAACATTTGTCAGCCAGACTCAAATGATCACCAGAAAATCTCTTGTACGTATTTTTTTTATTTCAATGGTAATACGAAACAAAAATTGTTTACTGGATGATTCAGCAAGTTTGTCGAATTTTATGTTCGCCTTGGAACTCCTTGTTATAACACATACTGTTTTATATTGGATATTGCCCATTTAAAACTGTACTTACACTTTTTCAACCTTTAACCATTTTAAAGAAATTGTTGAAGCTAGATGAGAACTATTAATAGGAGGTTGTATAGCAATATTTATTACATTAAATAGACAAAAATAGCATAGAGTAGAGGTTTACCGTTCAAGGTTTTTTGTTGTGTTTGTTATTTCTTATTTTCATAAGAGAAATCTTATTGCTAGTTATAGAATAATATTAAAACGTTTAACCATTCTAGCTTAAGGTGCATCTAATTTAAAGTCATATTTACTTTAAAAATTATAATAGCAATACCTCAAGAAATTGAGAAATAACTGGTAATTTTCAGTTGTAAAACATAAGTGTCTGCTACTGTAACAGCTGACACAATAATAATTGACATCTAAAAATTATCACATATAATCTCATAAGAGCATTAATTCTTTTCGGAAATTTTTTGAGTGCGTTCCAACAACGTCGTTTTAATTTGCCCGAGCGGGACGCACGAAAAATAATTTCCGGATATGAATTAATGCTCGAATGCAGATTCGGTAAGAAAATCGTAACGACACAAACCCTAAAAAGAAGTCGTCTACCTACAAAAAAATTCCAAGAAATTTTGTTGTTGTCGTGGTTACGGCTCGTGAACTAATTTTTCTATTGGTCATTAATGAGTGTAGTACGATTTTCAGCCTTAATTAACCATTGGCATTGTTAATATTCCGCAATAATTTTGGCAAATAACAACTCGAAAGTGCGTTGCCTAGAAATAAATAGTTTGAGTAGCAGCCACGGATGATTTCTTAGAGGCAACGCACTAGAGGGGTGTTATTTGCCAAACTATAAGGATTTATTACTGCCCGAGGTGAATTCGGAAGAATATGCTCTTAAATAAATTAATAATAGTTATTATTGATTAAGGAAAGCTATTTTATGACAATTTTTATCGCTTCATTATTTACTTGTCAAAGGATACTACTGAAATTTAATTAGGTGGTTTCTATCGTGATTGAAAATCACCCTAGGGTAGTTTCAATGCTAATTAGAAATCACTCTAGGGTTGTTTTCACTTTAAGTTTGATATGAAATGTCAAATTGACACACGTGATCGAAAATAATCAAATAGAATTGGTTTATAATATATGTAAGAATTTATCGTGATAATTAACCTCGTATATTTTGTACACCAACCATATTTTAATAATAGTATGGCAATCACGAGTTATAAAGGGATTATTACACTGAAAGGAAAATTAGGGTACCTTTCTTGTCTCTATGTCGTTATTTGTCATTCTGTAAAATATAAAATTTGACATTTCTCTATAATTTATTCGTTTAATTCCCCGACCGAGGATAATTCGTACAAAACTCTTATATAGAAAGATTTTTATTTTTTGTATTCTTATTGATTGCTAGAAGGCTATTCAACTCTACCAAATCCTTAGGAAAGAAACACTGTTGATATTTTTTACTTGATAAAATTACCGGAATATTATTTAAATCGGAATTCATTGATTAAATTTAAATATGTAAATGATTTCTACTGCATAACATTTTATGAGGTAAATTATATGTGAAACTTTAAACTCAAATAATTTAGATTTGTATAACATACAAATTGAAAGTAATTATGCTTGAGATCATATGAGTAAATAATTTAGAAATTACATTTTATCAACAAAATTATTTTATCCACTCCAGTGGGGTAAGTAACTTATTATGTCACTCATTTGACACTATATCCGTTATGTAATAAATCTCATTACATCACTAGTGGTGTAATGAACTTCCATTACACCCATTAGTGTGTAATGAACTTCCATTACACCACTAGTGGTGTATTAGCTTCATTACCTAACGGAAAGAGTGTCGAATGACTTAAATGAAATGTGCCTCTTAAAATATTATTAAAAATAACATCAGATGATGCACTTGTATAGTAAATAACTATTTTAATCTACAAGTGGAAAAGTAGATACCTTCTAGAATAAAAAAATGTCTTTACAAGGTTAATGTCTTAAAATACATGTCTATTTTACAATAGATACAACTGATAAGTTTAATTTTGTTTCAATAAATTAATTTTCAAAACTCCCAGAAGAGCCGTAATATCTTGTTAAGTGAGACTGTAGAAGTTGAGATTTATAAATTTAAAACACTTTTCGCATGCTAATAATGCACTATTAATATAAGAACGTAATGCACTATCTATAAGTTTATGATAGAAATAATCTAATTGTAATGTTTTAAATTTACAAATTACAGTTTTCACTCCAAAAGATAATAAAATATGTACAATTATACAGGTTGTCCTGGGAGGAATCTGCCAAACTTTAGGGATATGTTCCTAGAAATTTTTATGCAAAAAAGTTATGTCAATATAGGTCCGATTATTATAAAACATAACAGAGTTATAGCTTGCTGAACAAAAGTACAAGACATTTCATAAATACCGCTTGCTGTTTAAAAATAATCGAAAAATTGATGTATCTACTCGTATAAACTAAATAAGCAACACTAATTATTCAAGTATTTAAGAAACATATCCGTACAGTTTGGCGTATCCTCCCGGGTTAAACGTTCAGTTATTTTAAATAAAAGCTTTACTTATGAAATTTCTTGTAGTTTTCTTCCATAACACAGTTACGTTTTCTAATCGGAGCTATATTGCACAAGGAATATATTCTCAACGTTTGACATTCGTCAAGGGTAAATTTAGGATTATTTTTTAATAAAAGCTAATTTATGAAATCATTCTGTGTATTTTTTTCAACCAGCCATATCTCATTTATGTTTTGTAATCGACCCAAGTTTATATAACCGTTTAATATAACCTGCTTAAATTACTTAAGAAACATTCCTCGAGTTTGACAGATTCCTCTTAGGTAAATTTTCCATTGTTTCTCATACAATGATTTTTTTTTTTTTTTTTATTGATGTTATTATGGTGCTATAACTGCTGGGGCTTTTAGCACCTTCTATACATAGATTACATTATTACATTAGATTAAACAAATTTGTTAGTTTTAAAAATTTTAAAAGGTTAACTATTGATTTTATATCATTTTGTAGCACTTCACTAATATTGTTTTTAATTGCGTATGTTGCCCTTGGTCCTTGTAATTTAGTACACGTACATAAAAGGTGTTCCACTGTTAAAGGTACCATGCAGGTATCACATTGGGGTTCTACAACTTTCTTTAGCAGATGTTCGTGCGTTAATCTCGTGTGTCCTATTCTAAGCCTATTTATCACTATTTCGTCTTTCCGTTTTAGATTGTTGCCATCGGTCCATTTATGTACATCATTTTTAACGCTGCGCAGTTTGTTATTACTAGTTTCTGTCCATTGCCTTTCCCATCTTTGGTGTATTAGTTTTCTTTGGTGTTGTCTGTTGTCTTCTAGCGTAGTTTCTATTCTGTCAATCTGTGTTTTGTATGTAGCTGCTTTGGCATGTAAGTCCACTTTTTCATTGCCACGTATACCAATATGTGCCGGTATCCATATGAAGGTTACGGAATTTTCTTTTTGGTAGATCTTAAAAATAATTTCTGCAATGTTTCTCACTTGTGGGTTTTATTGGTAGCATGTTTTAATGACTGGAGTGCGCTTAGTGAATCTGATAGTATCAGAAATTTCTTATAGTTTTGTAGAGTGCAAATTCAAGCGCTTTTTGGATTGCAAACAGTTCAGCGTTATATATGGAGCAGTATTCACTTAATTTATAGCTTTCGACATATTCTTCATTGATGAACGCGCAGCCTGTTCCCTGTCCTGATTTTGATCCGTCGGTGTATATAAGGTTATGATCTGTATAATTTTGTAAGATCATTTTCAATTCAGTCTTAAACACGTCTATAGGTGTGTCCTCTTTTGGGAACGTTGCTAGTTGCAGATTAATTTGTGGTTTTGGAAGGAGCCATGGTATTTGAGAACTATTATAGGTATATAACGTAAAATCAGGGATATTATAGTATTGTTTACAGTGTTGGTTATATATCGAGTAAGGTAAATATGATTTTGGGTGTATTTTGTAGAGGTTGGGGAAGGATGGAGATTTAATTTCTTGATAATTGATATGGTATTGGTTTTGAAGCACCTTTTGTGTATAGTTCACCAATTGCAGATCTCGACGATATTTTAGTGGCATTTGTCCTGCGATGCTGTATAAACTTATGGTGGGGCTTGTTCTGTATGCTCCTGTAACTATTCTGAGTCCATTATTGTATATTGTGTCGATTGATTTGGATAGTTTTGGAGAACATCGTCCATAGATAAAGCTGCCGTATTCTATTTTTGACCTGATTAGTGTATTTAGGATTTTTAGTAATATCTCCTGTTTTCCCCCCCATTGCTGGTGAGAGATTACTTTCAGTATGTCTAATGATCTTTGACATCGATTTTTAAGGTTCTCTATATGGGGTCTCCAGGTCAATTTTTGGTCAAATATTAATCCCAAAGTTTTAATTTGGGTTTCATATTTTAATGGTGTATTGTTTAGTTTAATTATTGGTTTGTTTTGTTGTTTTTTTTTAGTGAAATGTATACACTTAGTTTTCTCAGCGGATAATTTCGGGCCGTTTGCTTTACTCCATTCTTCTAAGGAATTGATAGCGGTTTGTAAATTGTCCCTAATGAGGTTAAGGTTGGAACTTCTGCAGTATAATATCAAATCGTCTGCATAAAGCAGATATTTGACGGCAGTTGGTACTCTTTTTGCGATGTCGTTAACCGCTATGAGGAATAGTGTGACACTGAGCACGGAGCCTTGCGGTACACCGTTTTCCTGAGTTTGAACGTTCGATACTGTATTTCCTATTCTGGTTTTGAACGTTCTGTTGGAGATGAAATTTTTTATATAGTTAATTATATTACCTTTGAGACCCCATTCCAATAACTTCCTTACTATTTTGTGTTTCCAAACTGTATCATATGCCCGTTCTAAATCACAGTACACTGCTATTATGTGTTCTTTATTTATAAATGCATTTTTTATTGTCGCTTCTAGATTGGAGATATTATCATATGCAGATCGATTTTGTCGAAAGCCACTTTGTTCTGCAATGAATTTACATTCCTTTTCTAAGTACCAGATTAGGCGGTGGTTTACTATCCGTTCTAACAGTTTGCACAGGACGCTTGTCATGGCAATAGGTCTATAGCTAGATGCACTTGTTTTAGTTTTTCCTGGTTTTAGTATAGGCACAATGATGGCTTCCTTCCAGCTTTCTGGAAATACGTTGTTTTTCCATATGTCGTTGTATAGGTCTAAAATAACCATTTTTGTGGACTTAGGAAGATGTTTTATCATCTGGTAGTGCAACTGGTCTGGACCGGGGCTACTATCTTTACATTTCATCAACGCTTCTTCTAACTCGTCGAATGTAATGCCTACGTTGTAGGGTTCGTTATCATTTACAGGAAACTATCAGGTTGTCTTGCTTTTCTGTTATTAATTTTTCTTTCATAAAAGCGGCCGTATAGTTTTGATTACTACTTATTTCTGCAAACTTACAACTTAGAGCATTTGCTATTTCTAGACGGTCTGTAATTATATTGTTATTTATATTAAGTGCTGGGATGTTGAACGTGGTTTCTTTTCCTTTTATCCTTTTGATAACATTCCATACCTCTTTGTTGGTTGTCATTGCATTTATCGAATTAACATAGTTGGCCCATGACATTTTCCTACTCTCTCTGGTGATTTTTCTTGCTTCCGCTCTTGCCTTTTTGTATTCTATTAAGCTTTCAATAGTTTTTTGTTTTTGATAGATTTTGAAAGTTCGCTTCTTTTTTTCAGTAGCAATTTTGCAGTTTGTGTTCCACCATGGTACTTGATATTTGATTTCTTTGTTCTTTTTAGTAGGTATAGCTATCTTGGCTGCTTCTTTTATTTTCTGTGTTATATATGTAGTATTTGATGCAATTCCCAGTTCTACAGAGTATCTTATGTTTTCTTTTTCTATTTTTTCTGCGAATAAATTCCAGTTTGCCTTGTGTATAATCCATTTTTGGGTTGGGCATTGCTTGAGTGTATTAGTAGAAGTTTTAAGGATTATTGGAAAATGATCGCCACCATACAAGTTTGTGAGAGGGTCCAGCTGATTGACGGTTTTAGTTTGGGGTGACAGAGTGACATATCTATGGCTGATTGAGTGTGTGTTTTTATATCTAGGTGCGTTGGTCTTCCATCATTCAATAACACTATTTCTTGGGTAATTAGTATTTCCTTTAGTATTTTCCCTTTTTTGTTTGTGCTTTTGCATCCCCAAAGTGGGTCATGTGCATTTAGATCTCCTACTATTATGTATGGTGCTGGAAGAGAATTAATAAGTTGGTCTATTTCGCTTTGTTGTAAATTATAATTTGGAGCAATGTATACGTTGCAAATTGTCCATTTTTGGGGGACGAATACTTCTACGGCAATAGCTTCGAGGTTAGTGTTTAGGTGAATTTGTTGTGCGTGAATGTGGTTTCTAACAAATGTGCTTACTCCCCCGCTAGCGTGATTTACTGGTCTAATTTTGTTATATCCATTATAGTTTTTAATATGTGGGTGAGCAGTTATTTTAAAGTGGGTTTCTTGAAAACACAATATATCGGGTTGGTGTTCTGCTATCAGTAACTGTATTTCATTCAGGTGAGTGTAGAATCCGTTACAATTGTGTTGTATTATTTGGACCATTAATATTCTTCGGGATCGGTAAGTTGATGTCCTGTGTAGTTTTTAGACAGCTCTTCCATAAGTTGCGCATTTAATTTATTAGTTATTCTAGTAAATCTTTGTTTGATATTTCTTTTTTGTAAACTAGGATAGATGTCCTTCATCATTTCAATCAGTGCTGTGGTGTCGCGGGTAAATATTCTTGATATTTCAGAGGGTTGGAAGATCCATAGGCTTTTTCGATAAATTCTCTAAGTTTATTATAATTCATAGGATAATGATCTGCATTTGCTTCTATTATACTTTTTGTTGGTTCAAGGAGTTCCTCTATATCACTGGTTTCACTTTCTTGTACTTTTGGGCGTTCCGTTTTTGGACGTTTTGTTTGGTTGCTTTTTGTTTTGGTATCGTTCCGGTTGCATTTTCAGTTGTTGCACTGTTTGATTTACTAGCTGCATTTGGTGTAGTAAGTAGTGGATCTATGGTGATTTGCGATAATACTTCTGGGGATTGACTGGCGGAATTAATTGTGGATGATGATAAGGTACGTTTATGTGTGGTTACTGGAAGGATTGTAGGTGGATATTGGTTGTTATTTGGACAGTTTTCTGCCAAGTGTCCCATTTGTCGGCAAGCAAAACACATGGTGTCAGTGGATAAGAATAGTCTATAGCTAATGTTGTCGAATTTTATCAGTATTGATTCCGGAATGGACGCATCTTCTAATGGCTGTATATATATTTGACGTCTGAAACTTAAGATGTGGTTATATTCAGCATCATAAAGTCCGGCTTTTAAGAATGTTACTGACGACAATGTTTTCACTCCAATTTTTTCTACGGCATCTTTTATACAATTATGAGGTATAGATGGGCACACATTTGAAATTATTAATCTTTGGGATGGGGTGACAAGTGGACGTAAGTTTGTTTGTTTTCCTTGTATCGTTATTACTTTATAGTTTTTATACAAGTGGTCTACCATAGATGCATTACTTAGGTACATGCATACCCTGTTGTTCGAGATTTTTGATGCGAAGATGATGTTTTTGGGGCCTATTAAAGTGCCTATGGTTGTTACATACTCCTTTAAATTAATGCCTTCGAGGGCATTAATAACTAAGGCTTGATCTTTTTTAGGAAAGTTGTAACTTTCATTAGTCGTTACTGTAGCAAACGATTTCGTTATTTGGTTGCCGCTCGCCATATTAGGGTTTTCTGGTTGATTAGTAAGTTGTAAGTGACTTTGTGGTGTATTTACTAAAGATTCCATAGTGTTTTTTGTGGTAAACCCCTGTAGACAGAAGATTACCTTTTATTGTTGTTGCAAGGTTGATCGGGTGCTTGTACACAGCATACACTAAAAGGACGATTACCGTGCAATGCTAAAATGTCATTGACACGTTATCACACAGCACATGCACTTGGTTTATCGGACCGCAAAATATGCGTCTGTACGGATCGAAACTCAAGCCACGAATGTCCATACAATGATTTGATTATGATATTTCTAGTATTTTTCTTCGACACGCCATATAATAACTTATTTACGTTTTTAAATCGGAGCTATACTGATAATATTTTTTGCTTAAAATTGCTCAAGAAACATATTTCTTTAGTTTGACACTCCTTTCGGGTAAAGTTTCGACTGTTTTTAAATAAAAAGCGTTATTTATGAAATATCTACAGTTATGTTTTGTACTCGGACCCATTTTGAAATTACTAAATTTTTGGTTAGGCTTACGCAAGGAGCATATTCCCCAAGCTTCCTGTATGTAAAATTTAGAAAACTAATTTCGTT
The DNA here is from genome assembly GCA_940337035.1 of Agriotes lineatus. Classification (NCBI taxonomy): domain Eukaryota; kingdom Metazoa; phylum Arthropoda; class Insecta; order Coleoptera; family Elateridae; genus Agriotes; species Agriotes lineatus. The sequence continues at coordinate 188,397 of CALNHX010001191.1, read as the reverse complement.
AAATTTTATTGAAATTTATGATAGGTTTTCTTTAGTGCATTATACCTTTAGAAAATTATAGCAAATATACTTACAAGGTTTACGTTGATACATTTTTCCCAATCGAGTTCTTGCACAATGCCTGCGTTATTCATTACAATATCCAGTTGATTGAAGGCTTTAACGGCTGTTTCAAATGCCTCTGAAAGAAAACATCGATCAGAACGATGCAAAAAATCATCGTATTTAAAAGTTGCTTTTAAGATGAATCACGGCTTATTATCGTTCTTACTTGCAAATAGTTATTTATGTATTTAGGCCGTAAAAATTTTTGATTCTGCTTTTAAAATCTATTATTGATGTTTATATATGAGTTTGTGAACGTTTGACAACATTGTTAAGAAAGATTGAGAATAAATATTTACAACTCCAATGTAATTTGATAACTATCTGTTTAAATATATTTCAGAAAACCATACAGTTATACCTTCCAGTTGTATTTTGTCGCCAACATCAGCTCTAACGAAAATCGCTGAATTAGTGCCGAAATCTCGTTGAATTTCATCCAATGCCTTTTTTCCATTTTCAGCGTTAACGTCAACTAGGATGACACCCTGAAAATAGTATATTATGATACTAGTGTACAAGTGCGCCTTTAAAGCACGTGCGACGAGTTTAAAAGCACGACGCGCCAGCGGAGTACTTTTAACGTCGCTAGTGCTTTAATGGCTTTTATACATGTGTATAATACGCTATTTTTTCTACGATAGTAATAGAAATATAAAAACTTAGTTCAGTGACACTTTTCCCGTCATATTGTGTTAGATATTCTAGATTATGTTGACATTAAAACTTATGGCAAAGCGTGTTTTAATAAATTATTAAAACACGCCTCCAATGGCAACGTGTTAAAAAGACGTAATTCGCGCGCTGATATTAAGAGTGCTATAAACGTCACTAGAGAACCATAATTTTGATGTAACATAGAATGCTATAGCACACCTACATTACCTTCACTTTGTTTCGAAGAAATTCCTTAGCACAAGCAAGTCCAATCCCTGATGCAGCCCCTGTTATCAGAGCAACTTTTTCTTTTAATTCATACATAGTTCTTACTCAGTAGTCGGTAGGAATAAATTGTTGCAAACACTAAATTGAGTTACTATTAATTATAATATATTTATCAGTTGCGGAAAGAACAAGTTGACTATTGATTCAATTGACAAGTTAGAAGGTAGATTGGCTAAGTCATCATGACACATTCGCTTCTTATACTCTAATTATGTTGCGCAATTTATCGCCGCTTGACTAGTTAGTATGAATAAATGGTAATTAATATTAAATCAATATCAAATTAATATTAATTCCTTTTCTGCTCAGAAAATACGTAATGATTATTATTATTCTAAATAAAATATAACCGACACGATTGATGCAGATACAAAAAGTGCTTAGATTTTGTATTAGCCTTATTGGGGCTGTACTCTGGAAGACAGTAAATGAGGCCCTCCTGCTTTCAATAAATAATGTAATATTACATTTGGAGATCAATAGGGTGAACAAATTTTGATAATAATATATAATATATTAAAATGCATATTACATCTATTAGACGTTCGTGAAAATAATATTAATAAATAAACTGTAATACATAGTTAGTTAATTCATTGTGCAATTAGTTTGCCTTACAGTCAGTTTAAATAAACTATTTTAATTATTACAAGGGACAATTTGACCACGGCCGCGAAAGGTTGTCTGCTGTCGCGTTCAACCCAGTGCCTTTCCAAATCAGCATAATTCAATTTGAAGCATTATTTAGAACATCAAATTAGTTAAAAGTGCAAATAAACCAGTGAAATCCACACAAGCGAGGAGGTTATCGGCCGCCCGGAGCCGATAACCAGTATCTACCGCAACAGCCGTGCACTGTGAGTTAATTTGTTATTTATCATAATTTGTAATGGCTAACACTAAAAACTGTCAACATATTGACCCAAAGTTAAATATTAATAATCTAAACACTGATCTCCCGACGCTTTACAAGCAAATAACAGAACAAGCCTTACACGAAATCTTACCTAACGAAAACATGCAGACAGACGACTGCTTAAATAATTCCCTAAATGACCTGCTACATCACCTCCAATCACAACTTATAACAAACGATATCTTTTTGACTCATCAACGCTGCAATCTAAAAATAAATATCATCAGCTAAATAGTCCTCAAGCTCAAGACAGCTCCAGTACTCAAAGAAGCGAACCTGAAGAAGTGAAACCAAAAATACCGCCAATCTATTTACATGAAGCAAGCAACTATCAGGTAGTAATACAAGATATTCGGAAAATAGTAAAAAACGACTTTTCAACCGCATACAAGGGCCAAACCCTACGCATTAACTTAACTGCTATTGAAGACTACCGGAACCTAACAAAATGGTACGAAACTGAAAAATTTCAGTATCACACTTTTATGAACAACGATAGCCCAAATCTCTGTGTCATTATAAGGGGCCTACCAACATCACTTAGCGAAAAAGATATATTTGATGAGCTAACAACCAAAAAATTCGAAATAATTAAAGTAACCCGTCTTTTAAATAGGGACAAAAACCCTACTCCCTTATGTGCCATCGAACTTAAGAGAAATACAAATAATAACAAAATATTTGAATTAACAAAACTCTGTTATTGTGTCATCACCGTGGAACCGAGAAGAAAGTCAAGAGACATCCCACAGTGCACAAGATGCCAAAGGTATGGACATACCAAAAACTATTGGCGCCTCCAGCCCCGCTGTGTTAAGTGCACTGGTTTACACCACTTCTCAGAATGTTCAAAACCGAAAGATAAATCTGTTCCACCAACCTGTATAAACTGCGGCAAGGAATATACTGCCAATTATAAAGGCTGCGAATACTACGCCCGAATTAAAGCAAATCTGCTACATTCCCAAACTCCTAATACACCACATCATCCTCCACAGAACAGCAGACCAACCCCAAACGTCAATCCACGACAAACTTCAACCGCTAATCCTAATTCCTATGCTGCTAGAGTTCAATACAACAATCCTAACGTCGATACAACAGAAACCAATGATCCATTCCAAGCAATAATCACAGCAATCCTTCACAAACTTATAGAAATCATCACTCCCCACCTTTCCAAAATTAAACAATTTATTATTTCCTTGCTGCCTTCTATACTTGTCACCAATGGCAACTAATTATCGAGCTTTAAGCAACTTAACACTCTGCAACTGGAATGCAGACGGACTTAAAAAACAACGCAATCTCTTTTCTTGAGCGACACAGCGTTGACGTAGCCTGTGTTAGTGAAACACATTTAACTAATAACGAAGCTTTTCGTATACCAGGGTATAACATCTATAGGCAAGATAGGGAATGTCCAACAGCCGCCGGAGGGGTAGCCATTTTTGTCAAACGACAGCTAATTCAAACGCACCTACAACCAAAAAACCTAGCTACTCTAGAAACAACTTCGATTAAACTGAACCTGTGCAATAACACCTTTGTAAACATAATCGCAGTCTACAAACAACCAAATCGACGCCTCGAAGCAGAAGACATATACAAAATTTTTACCACAAAGGCTTCTAAATTTCACATCACAAACAGCTGCACCGGAAGATTGGACACACTTTCCGTATCGGCAAGATCATCAGCCAGATATTCTGGATATTATCGTCAGTAAAAATTTTACAAAACCAATTTTTCAAACCGTCCTTCCAGAGTTAGACTCTGACCACTCACCAGTATTAATAACTTTCTTCAATACACCCAAAATTAACCCTGGAATTCCTAGATTAATAAATGGCCGTATCGACTGGGACACATTTCAAGAATCTATCATTCACAATTTAATATGCCCAACATCAATAAACAAAACGACAGAAATCGACTCAGCCATCACTACACTAAACTCAATAATTAAAGCCTCCGTCTATACAGCTAGTATTAAGCACAATAATAAGAGAAGACATCGCCATCAACCACCATCCAACATCTTAAAACTAATCAAAGAGAAAAATAAAGCTCGTCGGGAATGGCAAAAAAAATAGAAATCCTGCAACGAGGCGACAACTGAACCAACTGTCTCATCAGGTGAAGTGGGAACTAGACAACTACCGAATTTCAACATACAGTAAATGTATAGCGGAACTAGAACCAAAAGATCCTACAATGTGGTCAACTATTAAGCGTATATTACGTCAACCTCAAACTAATGCGCCCTTAAAAGTCGACGGCATCTACTACTGCAGCGATCAAGATAAATGCAATAAGTTTGCTGAACACCTTTTCTCAGTTTTTGAAACCAGATTGGATATTAGTAATCAAAATCTCGACGAACACATAGACGATCATCTCGACACTATATTCCCAAAGAAACCAAACCCAATCTAGCCAACAAGTCCTAGGAAACTAGCCAACTTGATTCAACAGCTTCCCTTAAAAAAGTCCCCTGGACATGACACGATCCCCAATATCATTCTTACAGCCAGTCTTATGAAGGCCACTAATCTGACGTTAACTCTAATTCGCTGTTAAAATAAACAAAAGCGCATCAAGACGTTAGTGCTTATGACATTTTATTCATTAGTAAACAAATTTTGATGCGCTTTTGTTTATTTTAACAGCGAATTAAAGTTAACGTCAGATTAGTGGCCTTTATAAGACTGGCTGTTAAAAAACTACCAGCCAAAGCTCTAGCCTTTTTAGCAACAATATTTAATGCTTGCATGCGAATGAGTTATTTTCGAATCACATGGCGACATGCCATCATATTACTTTTTCACAAACCTGGAAAAAATTCAAATGATCCAACCAGCTACAGGCCCTTAAGTTTGTTATGCACTCTTTCCAAGTTGCTCGAAAAACTTATTCTGAATAGGGTTAACAAGTTTCTGAAGAGGAAAGAATGTATTCCGCCTTTTTGAATTTGGATTTAGAAAGAACTATTCCACCCATCATCAATTACTACGGCTAGTCGAAACCATAGAGAAGGGTTTTGAAAATCTTGGATTTTTCCCAAGCCTTTGACAGGTTATGGATAAAAGGTTTACTTTTCAAACTTTCACAAGCCAAACTTTCCGACTACATTCTATTACTCGTAAAGTCGTTTCTATCTAATAGAACATTTGCCGTTCGAATCAATTCTTGTCATTCTTCAAGCTTTAACATCAAAGCAGGGGTACCCCAGGGTTCAATATTGGGTCCAATTTTATTTAACTTATATGTGAATGACATACCCACTCCACCTAACACCGTTCTAGCAATGTTCGCGGTTGATACGGCGATAGTCACCCAGGACTGGTGCGTAAACCAGGCTTCCCAAACCCTACAACAGAGTGTTAACGCTATTTCGAGGTGGTGTAACCAATGGAGCATCCAACTTAATCCTGCAAAATGCGTTACCAAGATTTTTACTCTTCGGAGACCCACTAATCCTTATAATATAACAATCAATAACTCCGTAATCAAATGGAACCCAAATGACTCATCGGTCAAATATTTAGGAATTCACCTTGACAAAAGATTGAGTTGGAATCTTCATATTAACAAGAAGCTAAATGAGGCGCATGTAAAACTTGTCAAATTATATCCTTTGATCAACAGAAGATCTCAATTACGTCATCAAACCTCGGTGCTACTATACAAGTCAATTCTAAGACCAACCATCACTTACGGTAGTCAAATTTGGGGCTCAACTTCAAAAACCAAATTGAAGAATCTGCAGAACTTTCAGAATAAAGTCCTCAGAATTGCTATTAACGCCCCATGGTTTGTCAGAAACAAACACATACATGATGAACTCGGCGTGCCTTGTATCGAAAACTTCATCAGCTCAACTACCCTAAATTTTTTCGAAAAAATCGAAACCTGCCCAGCAGCCAGCCACTATTCATTGGAAACAAGAAATATCCACACCCGATTGAAAAGGAAGCTAACCCAGGACGTATTCTTTCCCAACGCTTAGCATTCTATTAACTAAATAAATTAGTGACAGGGGGCCCTTTAGGGTGACCTCAAACTTGGGAATCTAATGTTATGTTATTCTATGTAAAAACAGTTATGTATAGCATCCAGTGTGCTGATCTGACTAATATAATAAATTAAAAAAACTATTACATGGCTGACAACAGAGCATTTTTCTGGGCGACTTCATTGTTACCTTTAAAGTTGAAATAAATTTTATTATAGTGTTTATTTTTTGTAAGTAAATCAAATTCATCATCTAGGTAATCACAATAATCGTTGCTCTACACTTTCGCTTTATCAACATTTATAAGAAAAAGAAAATTTTCCAAAGTTAGTCTCAGAAAATATGTTGAGCCCCGCCCCGGCTGCGATTCTGCGATCTACCTTGTCTGTAAGATACAATTCTTGTAGCTTAAATGTCTGTGGCATAATGATTTTCTTTTTGGTACTGACATAAAATAGTTAATAGAATTACGTGTATAAATGCGCATACATGTATTTTCATAAATTTTAGCTCATGACAAAACGCAGGATTAAGAAAATATAAAACTAATTTATTTAATAACTCTTCGAAGAACTACGTTTGGGTTTGCAGTCATAGGTTTATGTGTACACTCCCGGAGTTTGGTACTTTTCCTCTCGACTCACCTTGTGCGTAAAGAATTATATTTTGCCCCATCTCATCAGAATGGAAACTACTAATACACTTACGACAGCAAACCTTTGTTATTTTCTCTGACTTGTTTAAATTCTTAGAAATTTTCGTTACATGTCTACAATATTTCCAGTCTTTAAATATTATTCATCAGTTGGAGTTAGAGTTGTGGAAAAGAAAGATGGTAAAAGGTTATAAATAAAGTAATACACATTTCCACTTGGGAAGTTTACTAGCAATTCTACATTATTATTTCGCCATTTTAATGAAATGAAAAATTGCATGTGAATAATACTTGATTTTTGGAAATATTTAAAAAATCACACTAGTGCAGACAGGCGGAGAACCCTTTTTGAAGCCAAAGCAACATAGTTTTTCTACTTAATTCACACCAAAGGCCAACACCGATGAGTGTCTTACAATTTACACTTGTAGTTGATGATGTTTCCCTATTACCATATTAAGGCACAGCGCCATTCTGGTGGAACTAAATGGTTTCGTTCGGCATGTGTGGTTCTGGTACTTATAAAATCATAACTTTAAACTCGATAAATGAATTATCTATCTTGAAAGAATAAAAGACCAAGCATTCTATTTGCTATAATTCCTGCCCACTTGTTAAATTGGTTGCATGCGTATGGCGTATGTAATTCTTCGATATAGTGAAGCTTCTGCTGTGATCAATAACGGAAACGGTGCTGGCCCAAAAAAATGTGGCTTTGTCAGAGAAAATAAAAGTTTCCACATCGTGGGTTGTTAAGGCGCATGGTTGCAATTTCACCCTAAAACCGACTCTTCTTATCAAAAGCATATTTGAGTAATTTTTGTCAGTGTCAGCTTGTTGTAAGGGCGAATTTTTCTGTACGCAAAATATTAGCGTGTCAGCTGAAGGAAGCATGGGGATAAACGTTCTAACAGCATAAAAAATTGCAGAAAACATTTTATGTAAGTAATGCCCATGGGTAATGCTATTATGAAAGTATATAACCACTGGCTTCACACTATCGCAATTAATATATAAAAAGAAGAAGTACAGTTTAAATTTAGAATATAAGAAAACGATTCGATTGAGTTCTACATTCCTTGCAGAAGGTGTGATCAATTACTATTTACGATTATTGCGAATTGATCATCCTAATAGAGACGAATAAACTTTACGTACATGACTTATCATAAACAATAACCTGCTAATGCCTATAAATTCACAGAAATGAAATTCAAGAACAGATCAAAAGGATGCTATGACACACAAGCTCTTTAATTTTAAAATTCAATAGTATAAAACATAGACTAGTAGTAAAAACAGGCTTACAATAGTAAAAAATCTGAACGTCAACGATCAATCAGTTAAAGGCAAACAACTCCTACCCAGTATTGAATACATTTTAGATGCATTGAGATTTCCCACCATTCGGAGAGTAGATTTCAACAAATCACCAAATCGAAATAGTTACATTGTTTCTCGAGATACTTGGATATTGAAATACATTTTAACGTATAATAATAATATATAATAATAATATATTTATTGTCCAACAGCAGAGCCAATTAAAAAACAAATTACAAAAAAAACATCATAAAATTACGACGATAAGGTATAGATGTAAGCTTAGAAATACATAACTTATAAAACCGATCAACAATATTCACAATACGTTTCCAATAACAGTTTTCGTGTGCATTCAAAGATATCACATTTTCCACAAATTTTATTGTATAGTGAACACATAACTAATATAGGAGCTTTTCATAGTAAATTAGTTCTAGCTGTTTGTAAGTAAAAAGTGCACTGTAATTTACTATTACTTCTCGGAGTATGGAAACTAATCATAGCCAAAATTGAAGGACAATCAATTTGGTGACGCAATAATTTGTATAAAAACGTTAAAGCAATTATTGATCGTCTAGTATCAAGAGAACACATATGGAAGGCGGCCAACAGCTCTTCGTTTGGAAACCTTCTGGTTGGATAGGAACCATACACTCTAAACCAAAGGTATTTTAAAAACTTACGTTGAATATCCTCAATAAGCACTTTACATCGATCATAGTAAGGAGACCATATTAAAGCGGAATATTCAAGACGCGATCGTACAAGTGAAAAAAAATGTTATAATGTTACTTATATTAGAAAATTGTTTTGAATTTCGTATTATATAACCCAACATTTTATTGGCAGATGATACCATTTGCACAATATGCGTATTAAATGACAATTTGCTGTCAAAAGTTACACCAAGATCTTTTATGTCGTAACACCTATCTAACTTGCTACCACCAACGCTGTAATCAAAAACTACAGGCAGGTCTTTCCTTGAAAAGCTTACAACTTTACATTTCGCTACATTTAAATTTAGTGTATTATTAGTACACCATTCACTAAGAAGATTTAGATTACTTTGCAGATTGATACAATCAACTTAAGTGTTAACTGATGTAAATATCTTCACATCATTCGCAAACATTAACGTTTCGCATTGCAAAGTAAGCCCAAGGTCGGTAATAAACAGTAAAAATAGTAAGGGTTCAAGATTGGACCCCTGAGGTACACCAGGTGGAGCAGCGAACGGTACAGAAGAGTAGCCATTATATTCTACAATCTGAGTCCTATCTAGTAGATAAGATTCCAGCAACCTCACCAGAGAAATACTGAAATCATACCTGTACAATTTCGTAAGTAGTGGCCCATGATCGATTCGATCAAAAGCCTTTGAAAGATCAATATAAACCACATCCACTTGCCCTTGGTTGTCAAGAATTTCGGAAGTGAATTGAACAAGACAGCATAAATTCGTCACTGTTGACCATTTCTCAACAAATCCGTGTTGATATGGAGATATGATACTTTTGACAAACGCGTAGATGTAGCTATAAATGACCATCTCAAAAACTTTAGAAAAGTTTGATAATATAGCTATCGGTCTATAGTTACTTACGTTAGTAGCATCATTATTCTTAAACATAGGACAGACTGGGGCTAACTTCCACTTATTAGGAAAGGTATTCGTTTTTAAACATAAGTTAAAAATAACTAAAAGTGGAGCGATGAAAATGTTTCTGCAATCTTTAATTAAGTAACTGGGAATTTGGTCAAGTCCAGATGTCTGCATGTTTTTAAGCTTATGAATTGCGATTTTGATATCATTTTCAGATATATATTGAATATTTACATTTACATTAGGAAAATTAAAGGATGTAGAATCAGTATCCAACATAAATAAACTAGAGCCTTGATAAACGCTGCTAAACTGATCAGCAAAGGCATTTTCAATATCTTGAGGATGATTATAATGTACATCTCCTTTATGTAGCTTCCCTGGTATTCGAGAAATACCCTTCTTAGATCTAATAAAGGACCAAAAATTCTTGGAATCAGTATTGATGGAATCTTCAATTTTAATTAAATAATCATTGTAAGCCACTCTAATTTGACATTTTACAAGAGCCCGCATACGTTTAAACTCCCTTAAACTATGTTGGCAGTTGCTTTTCCTATATCTCTTGTAAAATTTGCTCTTTAGTTTAATATTTTTGACTATTCAATTCACCTGTCATCTGTCAAAAAGTGACCAATGAAAATTCAGAATTCTGACGTTTCTTGACCAATCAAAAAAATATCAGTGGATATATCTTCCTAGAAGGTATTCAAGTGACTATTTTTAACAAATGCGATTTTTATTAGAAAAAGTCGACATTAGTGTTCTGTTACTATAGAAATTGCGTAGTTTGTTGCTAGATTTACTGAAAACTAATTTGAAAAAGGTAGTTTGGTTCATTAAATAGTCCCTCGAATACCATTCTTAGTCAAAGTTAAGTAGATTATTTTTGCGGTGGTATCACTACTCATGTCCATTGCGCTTGAGATTAGGACTCGTGCTAGCGCACTCTTCCTAATCGTACCCAAGCGCAATGGACATTCGTGACACCACCACAAAAATAGTCGACATAACTTTGACTACTCATGGTATTATAAGTGATAATATTTTGTGTAAACCAAGATGGCCATTTCTGTTTATTATTTTTCCTCTTACAGTAAGGTACGTATTGGTCAAGTACATTATACAATATCTTGTAACATGCATCATTGGCCGAATCACTCAGCGCAGACCAATCGACTGAGATTAATGCATCTTATAGTCTAACAAAATTTGCTTTATTAAAATTATATTTTATACTGTTCATTGACGGAGGAAAATTAACGGACTTCAATTCCAATATATTAAAGCAAATACTTAGAGCTCGATGATGCACGTCCTCACTTATGAGTGGTTCGCTATCATGGTTAACAGAACAACTACAACTGGCAAACACAAGATCAAGTAATTTACTATTACTATTAAGGACTTGATTCCATTGGCGCAAATTTAATAATTCAGAAAACTCGGTTATGGAAGAATATAACTTATCACTAGAGTCTGAGTTATAAAAACTGGGTATATTAAAGTCTCCTAATATCACTAAATTCTTCACATGTAAATAACGTTGCAAGAAATAATCAAACATTATGTCGAGGTCAGTAGCTGTTGGAGTACGAGGAATGTATACAATAAATATGTATACACAGTGACTTGAAAAAGAACATTTGCAACCAGCGACATCAAATGCAGGTAAAGCATTTAGAAGTTCCGATAAATTTAGTTCTTCTGATACGATGTGATTTTTGATAGCTAAAAGAACTCCGTCGCCCCGTGCAGTGTTAGTAGAAATAAAGTTCTGATCACTTCTATACACATTATATGTATTAAATGGAAAGAATTCGGCGCTCATTATTTCATTTGATAACCACGTTTCACTTAAACTAATCATATCATAATTGTTTGATTCACACAGATGCGTGCATCAAAACCTTTTTGATTATAATTATTCATGTAATTCAAGTCATAACTGTTCTATCTCATTCAAAGGTCGTGGTAAAGTCAAATTTGCATCTTGCCGTATTTGTTTGCCTCTGTTAATATTGGAAAGGAATTTGTAAGCTTCCCTTAATGGCTTTTAAGCGGATGGATACACTTTCTAATAGGACTTAAGCCGACTTAGCGTATTTGGGACTCATGTGTTTATGGATTTCTTTCAATACAATGCCTCATTGAGAGAGCTTAGCATTAAGATTTCTTAAAATAAGCATTTATTCCTAAATAACGTGCGACGCCCCGATTGGCTACGCAGGATCGCCTCAGCCAATAGTGTTTGAGCCTTCCCCTCCTTGTTGAATTTGCGAGTTTAGCTCATTGTCAATTCAGAGTTAGTTAGATTCAGAATTTCCAGTAAGCAAGTTCAGCTATGCTTTGTGCTGGTTTGCGGTCGGTCTAGCCTCCCTGGTAAAGACGTTTCCAGGTTGTTTTGTGTGACGGTTACGCGCAATTCGCTATTTTCGCGTGGCCAATCCAAGCATGTCACAACAGTTGAAGCTATTGTAAAAAACCATCGGTCCATCAGTGACGTTTGTAATCGTTGTTACTCAATATACTCGTGTTTGTTAAGTCTTGTTTCACTCTAACAAATAACTGAACCCAAGTCAATGGTTATTAAGTGGCAGTTCCCGGCAATCCCATTGAACCGGAATTCGCAGCGGATTAACTGGGGCCCCATTCGTGGAAGCCTCTTTTCAAGTTAATCATACAAAAAACAATATTCATAATCAGAAATACTTGCAGTAAATTGATCAACTTTGCCACATATACTACGAACATTCTGATAGTAACACATTAGGGTTCTGCTACTGGAATTATTTAGTTTTTTTGAAAAACACCCGGCAATCCATTGGTATATTTTATAGTTAAATTCGTTTCGCCACTTTCAGATCTCTGTTTAAGCTCCTCTTTACATTTACGAAACTGCTCTCTTTGAAGACGCGTTTCATCTTTCCGTAAGAATACATTTTTAAGATCAGTAGGTGTTAGATATCAGAGCCAGTTTATTTCGGAGAACCCTATAAACTTCAGATACATTATTTAAAGTAATACGCAGCGGTCGAGGTTTTCTTGTATTAGTTTTTGGCGTACCCAGGCGCATTATCTTGTGGGTCGAATCCAAATTTATTTTCGACTGTGTTGTTCGAAAAATATTATTAACATTTGCAAGTACTAAATTTGCATCATCGTTTTCCGGTAGCCCATAAATGATAATATTATTTTCGTGCCTAATTCGATCTTAATTATACAGGGTGTCCAAAAAATGGCGGATTAACTCTACGGTGCGTTACTGAAGGATGCCTAATGAACCCTGGAAAAATATGAAAAAAAAATCCCTGGGCCGTATTTTTCGAAATATTTCGAAATTAATAAAATAAATCTGGGCAACATTGATACTGCAAACAATTTCTCAATCAAAAATGTATCCATAGTAAGTTGTTAATATGTTGGTGACACTGTAAGTCTATGTCAAATTCGAGGTTAGTAGGTTAGGTTTTGCGTCAGTTTTGACACAAACTGTCCCAAAACCTAACCTGCTAACATCGAATTTGACATGAACTTACAGTGCCACCAACATATTATTCATACAACAAATATTTCAATGCCAAGTCTTGATTTCGTATATTATTATTGTACAAAGCCTGTTTGCCATATTTAGTAAATGACAAACTCAACAGGAAATCAGTTTTTTAAAATACTTAAATATTGAAAACAATTTAGTTAAATCCCAAGAATATTAAAAAAAACAGATATTTTAATAAGTCCCAGATATATTTGACACTATAATTATACACTAGTTATTTAAATAAATGGATTTCATTACCCACCTTTGACCAGAAATATTTCGAAAATACGGCCCAGGGAATTTTTTTTCATATTTTTCCATGGTTCATTAGGCATCCCCAAGTAACGCACTGTAGAGTTAATCCGCAATTTTTTGGACACCCTGTACAGAATTACTATTTTAACGTATAGTTTAACACATTTTACTAAAAATGACAACATTATGGTATTAATAATTAAGTCTAACTAAAGCAATCATACTTTGTTAATATTTCATAATTATACTTTGTTTCATAAATTGGCAAATAAGGAATAGAAATTAGCAAGCTGAAATTTGAAGCTGGGGGAGATGGGATGTAGATAAAAAAAAAATGATCCTCAGCGGGCTGTGGAAATTCAAACGTATGAATAATATGTTGGTGGCACTGTAAGTGTATGTCAAATTCTAGGTTAGCAGGGTTAAGTTTTGCGTCAGTCTGTGTCAAAACTGACGGAAAACCTAACCTGATAACCTCGAATGTGACATAGACTTACAGTGCCACCAACATATTATTTATACGTTTGAATTTTCACAGCCCGCTAAGGATCGGTATCGATAGATGGGTATTACAAATGGTAGCAAGGCAGATATTTATGATTTAAGATGAAGAAAAATGTATTAAAAGATAGAAATGTGACTTTATACAGAATTTAGCCCAGTACAATATTAATAAGCATGCTTGATTAGGTTGGCAGAGTTTAAAAATTGAACTACACAATTTAAATAAGAAAAAAGATCCTGAAAATAAACAGATATCAGAATAAATTAATGAAGTAATAAAAATAACATCCAGTAGTAATTTAATAACACCTGAGTCTCTACATAATCAAACAATTTGCAAAGGTGTGCGAAGAACCTGTATAGGCAACCTAATAAACAGTAGTAAGTGAAGAAGGTTGCAGTAAATCATAGTAGTCGGAAACCAATTCAACAAGTAAATGATAAAGGAAAAACGCTTTGGCCTGATAAACGATTTATTAGGAAAGGATATTATTTTAGGAAAAAATAAACTAGTAATCACCTGAGCAGAAATAACTATGAAAATATCTAAGAAAGCCAAAGCAGATATATTTTCCATGAAGAAAATTATGAAAATATCAACGAAATATACAAATGAAACTAACAGAATAAAAAGTTAAACAGAAAGTAAATAAAACGAACACTTATAATTGAAAGCGGAGTTGAATTAATATTATAAAAAAATAAAAGTACCGTAGTGAGTTAGGGTTTATAATTGGTCACTCGCACTACCGGATTTTTGTTTTAAGAAAGTTTAGAAAGCGTCAATCAGGAGGTGGTACATGAAAACGGAGTAAGTGTGTTATGTACTCGTATACCACAAACGAATAAACGTATTATCTAAACAATAGAGGGAAAAGAAAACCTTAAACTAAGACAAAAGCCCAAAAGGAAAATATTGGGACAAGACAAAACCACTTATTTTTGGCACATGGAGGAATGCAAAAGGGCGAAACGGAATACTATATACGAGGGGGGTATTGATAAGTACTTAGCATACCATATAAAACGCCACAATACTTCAAACAAAATTTTATTTATTCAACATAATCTCCTTTTAAGACTTATACATCTAGCAGAACGTTTATAAAGAAATTCTAAAAGCCTTTAAAAAAAAATCTTTGTCTTGGTCTGCAAACGATTCCTCAACGGCACATATTGCTTCGTCATTTGTCAAAAATCTTTTACATTTTAAATATTTTTGAGTTTTGGGAACAAATAATAGTCTGACGGTGCTAAATCCGGAGAATAGGGCCGGTGGTCAACCAATTCAAAAACCAATTTCATAATTTTTTTGCAGTGCACTCAACTACTTGTGAGCTGAAGCGTTGTCTTGCAAAGAGAGGCACACCTCTGGCAAGTTTTCCGCGGCGTTTTTCCACAATTTTCTTACGTAATTTAGTTAACAACTCATTATAACATACCCCATTCCAAATAATCTATCAGAATTTTTCCATCTTTGTCCCAGAAAACTGAAACAAGAATCTTGCTAGCCGTTTTTTGAACACGGAATTTTTGGGTCGTGGAGAACCAACATGCATCCACTGTTTGGATTGCTCTTTAGTCTCTGCGTCATAGTGATGGATTCACGTTTCGTCCATAGTAACAAGCCAATCCAAAAAGTTTGAGGAATCTTCTGCAAAACGGCGGCAGATTTACTTTGACGTGTTCATAGAAAATGTGCAATGCTTCTGCGATATTTTTAATCCCAATACGTCGATTTTCTAAAATCTCATCATGGACAGAATCAATGTTTTCCGGAGTGGTAACAAAAATTGGTCTTTCAGGGCGGTGCTCATCTTTCACATCTGATCTTCCTCTTTTATATTCCGCAACCCAGTTTTTAATAGTGGTGTATGAAGGACACACCCTTTAAAAATTTAATACTTAATAACTGACCGAAACTCGATTTTTTCAAATTCTATCTTTTTTCAGACATTCTGTTTTCAAAAATTCACAGTTTGATCACCGTTCAACTTATGGATGTCAAACTTTGACAACTTATTTATAAAACATCATAGTTGTAAACCATAGCAACCATATTCACTTTTCTTTACTAGAAACTTTCCAGGCTAACTAGATATCAATACTCCCTCGTAGTACAGGTTTTATGGTTACTAAACAAACTATATTCGAACTTCGTCAATTTCACACCAACTACTGCTCCAATATATTACCTCCGAATTATTATAAAGAAAATGACGAATATTTCGAATATATAAAATGATAAAAAAATGAGGTGTGGTCACCACATGACTTTTTTTTACTGACTTAAAAATTTAATTTTATGATTTTTTCCAATAACTACTTTTTGCAAATAAACTTTTTGACAACAAATTATAGATAATTACGAAATATATAACAGATTTTAAAAACTATTCTTACTATTTTTGGATATTGAGAAAAGATTTGTATAAATCTAATTTTGTAATTTTTTCAAAAATTATGCTTCTTACAATACAAGTATTTTTGACAAAAGTTACAAAACATTACGTAATATACAGGGTGTCCTACAAAGGAAGGGATAACCGATTGGTTATAGATTCCTTTAGGTTATAATTAACCGATTAAACCTAATGTACCACTCTTAAACGAGAGGCGAACACAGCTCTGGAAAATAAACGTTAACAAACAATTTGTACAATTATCATTAATGCTGGTGTCTAATTTTACAATAAAATTTAAATGTTAAATTAACAATTAACGTCAAATTACAGCATCAATAAAAATGTTCTTAAGATTTTTAAATATTAGATAAAATACATACATACATACATAATTTTTGCACATTTTAGATTATGTAAAAAATCGCGTGTGTATATCGAGCTCAAGTGTCCATTGCCGATTTTGAGAGATTGTCCTTAGAGTAAGCAATGACCAACTTTGCTGCGCTCTTAATACACAATATACTATTATTTGTTATTTAAAAACTTTTTTACAATAATTTGCGCGGTATCTAAAAAACCTATTTAACCTATGTTAGTGTTAGTTAACTGAACAATATCAAAGACAGACAACTTTAGCGAAAATTTATTTTTTAGATTTTCAAAAAATATTTCAAAATTTCACTTACTAAGACTTAATTTTAAAATTCATTTATTTTATGTAAAGACTTTAAAGATTTATATTGGAGGAAATAATTGAAAATGTTAATTTTTCCTTTAAATTTTTTATTATTTACGGAAAAGTAATATGAGATGTTTTATTCTCGGACTTTTTCCACTGTCTCGGGTGTTTATCACACGACGTTTCCGGAGTTTTTGGTCTACTCCCGTGCTCAAGTGAATGAACTCCTGGTTAGTCCTGAGAAGGACTGATTTTTGTACGTCTTTTTAATGTACACTCTTGACATCATTCAGAGAAGATCGAAAAGTAATATGTTCGCATAATTTTTACGTATTTGATGCAAAGCGCTTTTTAGAAGAAATATTTTTCAATAAAAATTAGTATCTATTTAAATGGCTTCTAAAAATTCAAATCTATTCTTATTAATGACTTACTGTTACAACATCCCTGTAAATGTTTTTTTTTATAGTTGACTAAATGAGGAGATTCTCCATTATCCAGTTAGATGTTCTAAAAATGCAGAACTTTTTTGGACTCTTGACCAGTAAATACATGTATTGTTTGAGGCTTTCGCGGTTACTCGAATTATTCTCCTTAGTATAGAATTTCGGCTTAGACCGCGTAGTATTTATATATGAACACCCAGCATTTTCTGGCTTAATGTGCCTTGCATCTTGTGAAGTCGAGCAAAAACCCGCGCGATGGCCATGCTCTTTGGTGGCTCGTGTTGTTTGAGTATCTTGAGAACGAGGATACTTAGGCAGATTTGGCCGTTTTGCTGTTTGTGCATCCATATTCACTAACGTTTCGCAAGACCTTGCAGCTTGCATCATCAGAGTGAAAGTCGCACTAAGAACCGAAGGTCGGTGTGGAGCTATTTATAGTCCTTCGTGCTAGGCGTGCGGAGTGGCGTAACGCTGGTTGGTCATCCGAGTGCAACGTAATCCGTGGGGCGTGGCCGTATTACGCAGAGTGGTTGTAATGCTTTAGATCGTGTATCACAGGGGTCCACGTTTTACTAAGCTTAAAGCCATCTTCCTTTCACTCTGATGATGCAAGCTGCAAGGTCATGCGAAACGTTAGTGAATATGGATGCACAAACAGCAAAACGGCCAAATCTGTCTAAGTATCCTCGTTCTCAAGATACTCAAACAACACGAGCCACCAAAGAGCATGGCCATCGCGCGGGTTTTTGCTCGACTTCACAAGATGCAAGGCACATTAAGCCAGAAAATGCTGGGTGTTCATATACAAATACTACGCGGTCTAAGCCGAAATTCTATACTAAGGAGAACAGTAAATACATGTTTCGCAATTAGTTTCAGAAAATGTAACATTTGACAGATAACGGAGGTCACGTGACAACTTTTGTTTGCTCCAATTGTAATGTTTTTCAACCACTTCCAATGGCTAGAGTCTTGATTTTCCAAAAACAAAACTCTAAATACAAGTTTTTCCCATTTGATGTCAACTTTTTGGCGATCACTGTAGCTAAACAAAGAAAATTAACTAGTAACAGTAATTAGATTTAATTTCACTAAGCAATGTCACAATTAATAAGTGTAATTACACAAGAACTGTTAAACAATTGACAAAAATAAATCCAGCTAAAAACCTGGTGCACTACAATGTTAAATAGTAATTAAAATAACCGGAGTCAAGCCCAAATCATAATGTATAACAATTAATATTCGAAACAACATTACACAAAATAACATAACATTAATATAAGAGGACAACCACGTTGGGAAACCAAAGGCCCTTGTTTAGATCAACGCATAACTTACAGGCGTAATTGCCTGTATCGTCAGCACAAATCCACTGATGTTATCGAAATGAGCTTGTACTTACTGTGGTTTCGCTGGAACATTCTGCCATAGGTTTTGGCAGTTGGAATGCGGCCACGAAGACTATTTGCAACTAGGGTGACCACCTTTAAATTTATAGAAACCCTGAGATCCTTCATGAGTAAAAAAGTGTTCTTCGATGAGAAATACAGAATGTTTATAGATAACAAAAAGCAAGCAAATAAAAGCAAAGTTTTTATTCCTTATTATTAATGGTTAACAAATATAATGCAGGGTGTAAACAAATACTTGCCCATAACTTGTCCATATCGTACGTCACAAATTGACCACAAAATTTCATACTCGTATAAGCAGAGTTTCAATTCTCATTATTTATGAAATGGTTTTTAATTTTTACGTGGGGCTTTAAGTGATTAAAATTAGTAATTCGTATAAATGTTTTTATTAAAAAGTTGGTTAAAAAATGTATTGGAAAACCTTTTTTACTTGAAAATGTTTTAGGTCGTTTTAATTCTTTCTTAAAACCAATAGTTTTTTACAAAAAAATATAATATGGGTTGCCAATTTCAACACCATAAAGCCATATACATTTTTTAAAAATCGTAAGTAAGTCTTCTATTGATAGAAAATATCTCCTTGACAAGTGTCTCATTAAATTTAGTACTATTATCCATTTATTTGTCTAATCTGATTTACCAAAAAATATATACATACTCTTAATTTCCTGAATTGTTAATGTTTGAGGTATAGATTTATCTATTTTATAAGTATTTTTCTATTGTACTTCTTTTTTGTTTAAATACAAGTATTATTAGTACTTTTGTGATTTAAATTACTAAAAATATAAATAGTATAGGCATTCTTTGTATTTCTTTGTCATTTTTGTAAAATACTCTCTCAATCAATAATGATTTTTTTATTTTCTAATGATAAAGCTAAGAGATAGAGTAACAAGGTCAACACATCACCATGACACACGCCAGCACAAAAGGCGTGCTCCAACTTTGTATCCCAAATCCTGGGCAAGTTGAGCATTGTACCACCAGATACAAGCGCATAACGCACCAGCCTCTACACCGCAAGATAAAATGAGATTATCGATAATACATACATACATACATATAATAATACAGCTTATGCTAATATTATGCATACAATAGTGTTTAGGGGTACGTGAGAAACAGCTAACATGCTAACGAATACATCAATAAAGATGGTTGAGAACCGCTGTTCTAATGTTAACGGTTTTGGAGATAACAATTTTATTCAAAAAAGACTCAACATTACCTAAAAATTATGATTTTTGTGGATTATTTTAAGAGTGAGAAATGGTAATTTAAACACTTGAATACAAACACAATAAACAACAAGGTTTGAAAAGAAAAATTTAACCATTATTCACTCAAGAGATAAGAATCACGAAATAATGAGAAATATAAAAGTAAATTACCTCTAGTATCAAATGAAATATGATTAAAAACAAAACGAATAGTCAAAAGTTCTGTACCTAATTACATATATAAAATTTCTCCTGGTTGCTGAATACTATTAAACCTAGAAAGAATCTAAAGTAGCAGTTTTGCTTTTTAACTATTAAAGGGTTAAATTCGAAATGTAATCCAATTATTTAAGAAAAAGGCAAATAGCAAGAGGGGCACGCGTAGTTTGCGGCTATTATTATATGGAACGTATTTTATTTTCATTGATATAATTGACGGGTAAGTTATATTTAGACATTATTACAAAATTAGTGCAACCCGGAGAAATTATTACAAAACCCGGAGCCCGGAAACGCGGTGTAGAAAACCTGAGACTCCGGGTGAAACCCTGAGAGGTGGTCACCCTATTTGCAGCTCATGGAAGGCGGCAAAGAACTTAGCGCATGAGATTCTCCGGCTCAAAAAGTCTCGTGGAATCACCTTCCAGCAACGTCGCTCAAGAACGTGCACGATGCAGATGCAGAAAATATTTCAGTAATTAAGTTGTTGCATTAAGAGGCGTAATTACCAAATTAATTAGAACGGAAGCCTATCAATTTAAATGTGCTTACCCAAAGGTTGATTACTGGCCGAAGTGACGCGTGCAGCTCGTATTGTAACCATGTCCAAGCGTTTGTTTAGTGAAGACAAATAAACATCGCCAAATGGCAAGGTACTCTAAAATTCTGGGACCACGTAAAACATATCTCCTAAGGGTTACGAATGGAATTTTCATATAGGCCGCTCTATACCAAAGCTGGCGGAAGAAGGACGCTCGTGTTCTCAAATTCGGCGACCGCTGTTACCTCCAGGTTTGCGCATTCAAAAATTAAAATCCCTCACAGCAATGCTCAGAGAATTAACGATGTGAGCGTTCTGCTATTAATTTAGAAATGCGAAAGCTAAACTCTAAAGGCGTAAGCCATTACAGGAACCCCAGACTACAGCGGGGCGTTACACTAATATACCTTAGTACAAAGTCCTTCCAGTACGAAGTTAGAGGGCTTTGAAGTTTTTTATTTAGTTAAATTTTAACAAATGTAAATATGTCGATTTAAGCTTTAGTACACATGCTTACTATTATGTATTGCATTAATGAAAACATTTTTCGAAACTAGACTTGACTGCAAGAGACACTTTACCTATCTTTAAAATATTTTTCTAGCTCTGGCTCCGTTATCTGTTACATTTTTTCAAATGTTAGGTTATTATCTGAAACGAAATTAAATATCTTAAAAATAAGGCACTCTTAGTTCATCAGTGTAAAAGCAACCCATTGCCTTAAAATTCCTGTCAAAGTTTTGGGTTGTCATGTAGCCATGACCACAAAAACAATTGATAGTGCTTGTGATCTGTTAAACAATAATGATATATCAATTTAAGGTCCTAGGTGGTGTAGCTTGCACAAGCCTCCACGTTCGATCAGCAGAGTTAAGCAACGCTCTCTCTGGTCAGAACTTGGATGGGAGTTCCACGGCTGCATCTCTCGGCGCCTCGTGGTACGGCTATCACGAAAAAAAGTTGGTTCCGGCGATCATAACAACATCATGACAGTCGTTAGTGGGGTTTGAAGTCCTCATAACTGCACAGCGACGTCTATAATTGGCCTAACGGCTGTTGGCTGTGTGCGAATACAATAAAATAAATAAATACATAAATGAGGATGATGACATAGATATTTTTTCTTTTCTATTTACGAAAATATCGAGACATAACGAACGCTTCAGCATTGAAGAATTTGTTATGTAGCGGCATTTTCTTCAACTTAAAAAACGTTTCTATGTTATCAACTTCATTAATTGATTTATCATTGTTGTTTACTACATTACAATTACTACCCACTGGTTTTGTGATCATGGCTACTTGATAACAGCATGTTTTAATGACAACCCAAAACTTTGATAAGAATTTTATGGTAAACGGTTGCTTTTGCGCTTACGAATTCGAGAGTTCCTTATTTTTACGTTTTTAAATTTCGTTTCAGATAATAACTTAAAATTAAAAAAAATTACAGTAAACAAAAAAGGAGAGTAAAACAATTAATAATAGGTAAAGTGCTTTTACAGTCAAAACTAGTTTACAAAAATGTTTCCATTGTGCAATACTACAGTAAGACCAATTCCAAAAGTAGTTGGAACAAAAAAGTGTTCAGAGTTTAGACCGAATAATATGCTGCCTGCGTTTGAAAAGATATTAGAGCAAATAGCCAAAGAACAGCTAGAAATTTATCTAGAACGAAATGAAATACTAATTAACGCTCAGTCTGGTTTTCGCAAAAATCATTCATGTGAAACGGCCCTAAATTTAGTGTTAGCGAACTGGAAAGAAGATATTGAGCTAGGCAAAAAAGTCGTTGCACTTTTTCTAGATTTGAAACGAGCGTTTGAAACTATCGATAGACATTTATTACTGGAAAAAATGAGAAAATACGGAATTCAGGGTACAGCATTACAGTGGTTCAAAGCGGCAGCAAATTACTAAATTTGAAAATGAAGAATCAGAACCAAAAGAAGTAGCTTTAGGCGTCCCCCAGGGAACAATTTTGGGGCCTTTATTATTTATACTGTACATTAATGATGTAAATTTATCTGTGAATAATTGTAAAATTAATTTATTTGCGGACGATACATTGATATCTGTAGCTGATAGCAATGTAGAGTGTGCTATAATTAAACTGAATAAGGATATACAAAATGTGTCGACTTGGTTGAAATTAAATAAACTAAAATTAAATACAACAAAAACAAAAGCAATGATAATCAGTAGTGGACCACCAGTGCATAATGTGGTAGCGAATGTAAGGGTAGATAATGTAGATATAGAATTTGTTACTAATATTAAATATCTAGGAGTTATAATTGACAATAGATTGAAATTTAAACAACATATTGACTATATTGTAACTAAAGCTGCGAAAAAGATAGGTTTCTTTGGTCGAATAAGTTCTAAATTAAACATTTGGTCAAAAATATTAGTCTACAAGACAATTATAGCTCCACATTTTGAATATTGCTCCAGTATATTATTTAATGCCACTGAAGGAGACTTACAAAGACTGCAAAAGTTACAAAACAAATGTATGCGCATTGTTTTATCTTGCAATAGACGAACATCTGTTTCTTTAATGTTGGAAACCTTACAGTGGCTTAGCATTAAGCAAAGGATTTATTTTAATACGCTAGTTTTAATTTTTAAAATTATTAATAATAAACTGCCTAGTTATATGAATGAATTTATAGTATACAATAAGGATATTCATAATTATAAGACTAGATTTGTAAATGACTTTAGATTGCCCTTAACAGCAAAATCATGTTCTCAAAAGAACTTATTCTATAATGGACTCAAATTATATAATGAAATGCCGAACGAAACTAAACAGGCTGCTAATTTATATCAGTTTAAAAAGCTTTGTTCAAGATATGTTAAATCTGTTTGTTAAATAACAATGTCTGTTTTTGTAAACATCTTAAGGATGAATAAACCAACATCTATTTCATAAAGTGGCATTGTTTGGTCAAAATAAATTTAATTGATTTCCACCAGTGGCGTGCATCGGAGCCACCTCAGTTACCTTATTTTATAAAAATCTGGTACGCCACTGTTTTTTAGACAAAACGACGTTTTTTAGCTTCGTCCATTGAAACTATGCAAAAGATGTATCTTTTATTTTTTCATAGAATAAAGCTTTTTCCAAAAAAACGGAAAAATCTGTAACACTTTATTTAATTGTGTGAATTTTCTTTTAAGACCAAACCTGTTAATGTATTGGCGAAGTTATACAGTTTAATGACACATTTCATATACATTTGAGATCGTTGCATTTGATTGAAAAGTTGTAAATTTGTAAGAATGCAAAAATAATACTTCGTCAGACTGTGCTGAACTAATTTCTGGTGACTGATTATATAAATGGAATTGTGAATGCTGATCCTAAAATTCTATGATAAGAAGACTTAAGTTGTGCTTTTCTTAAATGCAACGAAATCAGCCTTGATAGATAAACAAACTTGATGGTGAGAAACGTAGGAACAATTTTTAGAGCATATTATTAAATATATCATAAAAGTTGCCTTCAGAGAACATTTACCAAATAAATTTCTTTCCAAAAATCACTGTCAAAAAACGAAAATTCCAATATCTCTCGGAAAAACTAAAATAAATTTTCATAATATTCACCGGCACCGTCATGATATCCCTTAAGATAATTGAGATTCCCATGCTGATGTTAGACATATGCTAGAATCCCCTTAATTGCCGAAATGGAATGCTCAGACCCGGAACTGTTTAAAGCCTAAATTCTTCCACTTGCCGAATTAATTTGCTCAATTGCAGGTTTGGGCAATTTTATTAGGCAATTCAGCAAGTTCGACACTCGAGTCTAGGGCATTTTTTACTGTTGTTTTCATTGTTGCGTCCCAGGATTAAACCCAATTCACAGTTGATACCACGTTAATAACATGTCAGGCAAATAATAGTTTTACCTACCTGCACTGGATTTTCACGAGCACACGATAAATAAACAGACATGCTGGAATTATTGCTGGACAGTAAAAATTGTTTGAATTTAAATTCAATCGTAATTTACCAAACATACACAGATTGTCCAATAAGTAGTTCGATAAATTTCGGGACACTATTGAGAATGCCAATAAACCTTTCTCCTCATCTATGGAGACCTCAAAATGAAAATTGTTCGTTCTATTGGCAATGAGGACGATTTGAGCCAAGTAGCTGTAAAGAGATTGTAAAGGAGGCTATAGGCAGATGAAGATTATTTGGAGCGACCTTTGCCCAACATCGAATCTTATATAGAACGAAAAAGAAGAGAATAATTACAATGTGCTGGTCAACTTTAACCAGTAATTCACAATTATAACATTAAAAAGTCGACAGCAGTAACAGCATTATGAACAATGAAAACGGTGCGTTCTTGGAAATTGAGAAGGGTAGAAGAAAAAGATTTAACAAAAATACGGCATGTAACTTACCTTGGTAAGAAAATATGAGTATCGGAAAAAATCGTATAGCAGATCTCTATAGAATATTTCGTACATAATCAGCTTTTGGAAGACTGAAGAACGCATTTTAAGCCAATGTGTACAGAAAGCGTAAACATGCAACAATTGAGTTCTGCCGGTACTTACTTGAGTAGTAGAAACTTGACCCCTTAATTCTCAGTTGCTCAAAGAGCAATGGAAACATTTGGAATTACCATTTTGAGAGAGTTGGACTAATAAGGAAATATGTTGATGTCCAAAGTTATACTGCCGTCATAAGCAAGAAGGCGGCATCTACAAAAAACGCGTTTCTAGATAAATGGCGAAAAGGAACTTATTGATTTTTCATTACCATGCGGTACATGACCGTGGATTTTTGGTATTATAAGTATGAATTTAGTTGTGTTTTATATAAAAAGAAACAATGTAGATACCGCCGTTTGACTTTATATTGCAACAATCGACCGAAAACTAAATACAGATTGAAAAAGCGGAATCTACTTGACAATGTTGTATCATGGAAGACTTGAACTATTAATTTAATTAAACAGTTGGCCGTATCTGCACATTTGTGACCACGAAAACAGACAATAAAGGCGGTATCTAACAAAACAATAGTAAAAGGCGGCTTCTACACCCAAATACCGCTTTTCACTTTTGCATTTTGCACATGCCGCCTTCTTGCTCTTTATAAGTAACAAAATTTCTGTAGATACCGCCCTTTTTCCATCTGAAAATCATAGTTACAGTGAAGATATCGATTTGTTACTTATCTAAAACGATTGGAATTTTGTACAGATTTCAACGATACCAATAACTCAATTTCGAATTTTTTGTAGATACCGCCTTCTTGCTTATGACGGCAGTATAAACCTAGCAAAAAGAGATGTAGTTGGTTACGAAACGTCGCCAGGATGAAAGACAAAAGCACTTGCAAAAGAGGAGTAAACGATATTTCCAATACGAAAAGAAAACATGAAATTAAATCGGATAGAAAGGATT
Source organism: Agriotes lineatus (assembly GCA_940337035.1). Taxonomy (NCBI): domain Eukaryota; kingdom Metazoa; phylum Arthropoda; class Insecta; order Coleoptera; family Elateridae; genus Agriotes; species Agriotes lineatus. The sequence continues at coordinate 162,154 of CALNHX010001191.1, read as the reverse complement.
CTGGGATGGATATCATAGCTGAATGATGATGACAGTTGTGAGAATGATACTAAATTTCTTACTATTAGTTAGACTGTCTGAGTCTCAGCTGAAAAAGATTGGGAATCACTGGTTTAATCTATAATAACCAAACTAGTGGGTGAGCGGTTCCTTAAAATAAATTGTAGTGACCTGTAACTTGTAATTTAAAATTGGAGTACACTAATTGAGCGTTTGACAGAACACATGCAGATGTGGAAGAGGTCTCTGAAGGCTAACCGTGTACTCATTTGGCCTTTAAAAATGGCCCAGGGAGCCGTCGTCAGCGGCATTCTGCTTGTTCAGCTGATTCATTAGCAGATAATTCATCACCGGGAAACAGGGAAGAGCAAAAATGCACCGCGCGCCCTAGATATGAGCTATAATTATCCTGTAGCCGCACTTAGCCGACATTAAATTTCTACCGGCACCAGAATTTACGTTCGTGAAAAAGTCAATCAAGCGGATCCGAAGCAAAAATGTTGTACGAAGGTGGGTTAAGTTTAATTGAGGTTCTTGTTTGCGCAGGACATAAATCCAGACCAGGCCAGTTATGTAAGTGGGCATATTTTGAGGGAATCCCGTTAAGTTATGCGAAGTGGTTTCAGCCATTGTTCATTAAGATAGCGAAGAGTATGCTACTAAATAACGGCACCGTGAATACAAAACAAGGCTAAAAAGCAGCATTGGTAGGGGGTAGTATTTGCTTAGAGAACCTCAAACCACCAGACAGCTTTAAACACTCTTAAATAAAAATAACTGTAGTCTTGGTTAACTGAAAAAGTCTGAATGAATACACTCTTTGATATTTTCATTTTCAGCTGAATATTCTACAATTTCCGCTATTCATTATTATTATTTGTAACTTCCTATGAAAATCTTTGATTAAAAATCGAGATTAATATCAAGTTTGCAAATTATCTACTTAAAAATAGATAATAGTATAGTAAGGACTGTAATAAATGTATCAAGGTCACTCCAAAATGCGTGGTTAATTATTGAACAACCTTTAGAAAGATATTTTTAAATTCGCCCAACAAGTGTGCGTTACATTTTTGGGCACCTTGTTAGCCATAGATGCTTTTAAGTCGACCTATGAGATGATGGGAACATATCACACATTATTGTTATTTTTACAATACCTACCTAGAGATATATTCATTGTATTTTAATATAATTTACTATAACTTCCTAACTCCTCCAAGCAAAAACAAATACGTTTATCTAATACTAGCTTTTACCCGCGACTTCGTTCGCGCGAGGTTCGTTATTTGTGTATTAAATAATGACTAATTATTTTCTGTCATCCCATCCCATCCCATCCCATCCCATCCTATCCCCGTCCCCGTCCCTTTCTCCGTCCCCGTCTCCGTACCGTCCCATTCCGTCCCGTCCCGTCCCGTCCCGTCCCGTCCCGTCCCGTCCCGTCTCGTTCTCTCCCCTTCCATCCCATTCCTTCCCTTCCCTTCCCTTTCCGTCCCGTCCCGTCTCGTTCCTTTTCGTCCCGTCCCTTCCTGTCCCGTCCAGTCCCGTCCCGTCCCGTCCCTTCCCCTTCCATCCCATTCCTTCCCTTTCCTTTCCGTATCATCCCGTTCTACCCCGCCCCGCCCCGTCTCGACCCTTCCCGTCCCGTCCCGTCCCGCCCCTTTCCCTCCCGTCCAGTCCCGTCCCTTCCCATCCCGTCCCGTCCCGCCCCTCCCCTTCCATCCCATCCTTTTCGTTCCCTTTTCATCCCGTCCGTCCCGCCCCGCCCCGACCCGTCCCGCCCCGCCCCGTCCCGCTTTGCCCCGTCCCGTCCCGTCCCGTTCCGTCCCTTCCCTTCCCGTCCCGTCCCGTCCCGCTCAGTCCCGTCCCGTCCAGTCCGTCCCGTTCCGTCCAGTCTAGTCCCGTCCCGTCCCGTTTCTTCCCTTATGTCATGTTCACCGTCTTGGACTTAAAAATAAATGTAATTTTTGCAATCCACGTCCCAAAAAACCTCAATAACGACACCCATATCGATTTTTAGGCTTACTTACCCCATTTCACCCCCTAAGGGGTTGATTTTCGGAAAATCACGAAATACTTGTTTGATTATTTGTTTTTAGAAGTACTCCTACAAAGTTTCAAGTCGAAATGTCTATTTAATATTATTTCTCCATACAAAATTGGAACCCCCATTTTACACCTTTAGGGGTTGAATTTCGAAATATCCTTCCTTATTCCTTGTATACATCATAAAGGAAACCTCTGTGCAAAATTTCAGCTTTCTAGGTCCAAGGGTTTGGGCTGGGCGTTGATGAGTGAGTGAGTGAGTCAGTCAGGACTTTTAGAAATATATATAAGATTACTTCGACACGAAGTGTAGGAAGTATTGAAATTCCCTCATACCGAAAACCACTCTGAGTCAAATATCTCTAAAATTTCGTGTCAACCGACTAATGAACCCACTATACCAAATCTCCGCCTGGGCTGTGCGGATCTTTTATTGAAGACCCCATCCCACTAGATCCCTCCCTCGTATTAGAGGGAGTCTAAACGTGCTATGCGGTGTACGTATGTTCGTATGTCTACACGATTCCGGTAGCCAGGAACCTTCCTGAAGTCTTGGATCTTTTTCATACGATAGGTCGTCCGAAAATGACGACATCAACTTTTGAGGTATGGTCAAAGGCAAAAATCCAAAGATATAGCACTTTCTGATCTTTTTCATACAACACTAAATACATATAAATAAAAATCAATGTCTCGATATACCGACATCAATTCAAAAATGACCGTTAATCTATTTGAAGTTCCCATGTGTGACCCACGTGCCATGAGCCAAACAATAGTTGCCAGCCCTCAAAATGTCTGTATACGTCCGGTTGTTGTTATTTTCCTTAATAATAATCACATGTAAATATATAAGGCAAATCCACTGATGATGATGATGATGATTAAATTTTTTTAAAAATTTAATTAAACTTGTTCCAAGGTATTTTTCTCATAACAGTTTCTTAAGAATCGCACACAATACATAATATAAAGTAGAATTGATTAGACTTGCCAATTTTCAGTATTTAAATTAATTTCATGAATTGATTTTTTGTTTTGGTTAAAATTTTATTGGAATGAAATAATTAATAAATTTGTTTCGGTTAAGCACTAAAATAAATGTTTGTTTTTTATTTTTTACAGGATATAACAAACAGCATTTTTTACAGCATTCAACTGATTTCTCAAATACACTCATTAATAACACATCCAATTTGATAATAAACGCGAAGATCAGCTGCCGAAGTATTCTTGGAAATCACCGAAGGGCGCGTATCAATAGTATCAATAGACTGATTCATAACATTGAACTGTGAAGCGGAGTGAAGTGCGTATTGATAATTTTTATAATAAACAACTGGTTCATAACATTTCATTGTACTAGCGAAACGGAGTGATGCTGAGTGTCGAAGTATTCTTGGAAAGCACCGCAAGGCGCTTTTCTGGGGTGGGGTACCGTATATTTAGCAACTTCTAGGGGAAGTCAATCTTGACTTTCTGGATTTACTTTCTAAAACAACATTCTACGTGGATTTTCAAAATAAAAAAATTATGACGTAATATTTATTCTACTCAAAAAAGGTTAGTGTTAACAATCACTTTGTAATCTAAAAACCAGTTAATAAAAAAAAGTATGCACATTAGTATTTTGGTCTGCTACATTTCATTTGTTAAGACAAGCTTGCTTACCTATTTCCCACAATAGTTGTCATTCTCCGAACATGTTGTAATTATTTATTACGTTTATATGTATGTTTTTCCAGGTGATGGAGTTAGAAATTAAATCAGAAGCTAATTCAGAAACTATTAAAGATATGAACAATATGCTACTTTCGAATAACGATGCTGAATTAAAATAACTCAAATTATACTAACATTTTTTTAAATTGGTAATATTCCACTTATCAATTATGCTGGTTAGTAGAAAAAATTATTTGCACCAAATGTCAAACAATTTACTGAAGGCGTGTGTTTTAAAGACATTAAACTTACAGGACTACAGACGCAGACTAAACCGCTGCTTGGTATATTTGATGGATCACTACTAGATGACATCGTCCTACAGACGAACCTGTATACTACCCATAATGAAGAGCTTTTTCGATCTACCAGATCTTCCCTGCTGGAAAGACTACTGGCCATCACGAATGGAATTAAACCCGCTTGAGATACCTCCTTTCGCATTTGAATTTGATCAATAGCATTCCTATGTCGAGAAAGGACAGCCTTATTTTTTGAAAAATTGAACGAGAACTTTCGAACGCTCTATGATTCTACAAAGGATTGGATGAAATAATAGTGAAGTACGTATAAGGGACGATTTGTCCTCAAGCACTATCAGCCACTCAAGCCAGTCGAAAGAAGCTTTCAAATAAGGGCGAGAGCTTAAAAGGGGGGGGGGGGCTATATTTACTATTTCCAGGTATATACTGGAAAATATGTTTCCTGTTCGAAACTTAAATGAGAACTGGGGGAAAAGTAGTTAGAGGTATGACTTCTGGTCTGGAAGGCAAGGAATATCTTGTCTAAATTGACACCTCTTTAAGACATCAATATGTCATTCAACTAAGAAAATAAATACACTGTCGTGGCATTTTTCGTTTCAATAGGAAGTATTAGCCCACTTTTAGATATGAAGAAATAAGAATGCAACTGTATTTCAGAAAATAATACCAGCAGTATGAAATGGAAAGGCAATCGAAAACAATTCGCATACGCTCTTCAATAGTTTCTCCCACAAAACGTTCTGTTTCCGATTTTCCTTATCTCTCCATTTCGGCCGCCGGCGACAAATTCTGTATCTCGGATACCGATTTACCATTGGAGCATATAGAGGATATGAGTCCACGTGTACCACGGCCTGGACTCGCCTACTTTTGCCAGCCAGAACATATTATATCATATCATAGGCGTAGCAGATTTTCTGCAACTTCTATTTAAATCGAATAAGCAAGGCGTTCCTTACTATACAACGATCATAGAGCGTACATTATTTGAAAATGAAAAGTTTATTAGCTTAGTAGAGCCCAATCCCTGACTTTAAATACAGCACTTCTAGACTAATTCGACAGAAACAAAGAACAGCAATGCTAGGTCCATAACAGCACGGCACTGCAAGTGACTGAAGGCCCGCGTCTGAGATTCAGTCGCCGTGTCTGAACAGACTCAGATTCTGTATCCCGCATACCGAATCTGGGATACGGAATCTCGTGTGTTCAGGGCCTTTATCCTTCGGAATTTGATAGGCTTACTGTCCCAGACAATGAGTAGTCCCAGATGTCGAAATTGTTCGAGGGATCACAATGTCAGTGAGCTGTTGGAAAGCCTCAGCTACACATTTATAAAAATTATCTATCTAGCCTGTATTGTACACAATATGCATAAGCGTAGGGTTTTTGTAAATTAAGTAATATGCGTAGTAAGAACAGAAAAGAAATCTCATATGCATTACAACAGCACCAAATAATCTTTTTCTATATTATTTTTGACATTAACTACCTGCATAGTTTAAAATCTTACAGGATGCTGCTTGAAGTGCAAAGGTATTTTTACAAAGTCAAAATTAATAAAGTTAAATAAACTAGATCTTATGTTATAATACTTATTCTAAAACGTAGAGTAATGTTAGAGTTAACTAACTTATACATAAGCTCACCCAACTAGCTTTGCTGTGCAGTATAATTTTGGCTATCTTTTACAATTGACGTCATAGTCTCACTTGAAGTTACATATGACTTTGTTGTGTACTTGTGCATTAACCACATTAAAAATGTATTAATTTAGCAGCAATAATCACCAACTGCGTCACTCCTACAATCACACTGTCGTTTAATATTTTTAGTGATGCAACCAAAAAAAAAACCGTTCGTTTTTTTTAAAAAAAACCTGTTTTTTTTTGTAAAAAAAACCAAGCGGTCTGGTTTTTTTTTAAAATACGTTTTTTTTCAGAATTAAAGTGTAGTGAATAGCAACAAGTAATTTGTTTGGAAAAACAAAAAACAGATATTTTTAAATAAAAATAATACATTTCGTAGGTAAAGTGAATTATAGAATTTATAATAACAAAAAAAAAGCAAATATTTCTAAAGAAAAATAGAAAAATAGCCAAAGTGGATATACAGGGTGTTTGGGAAGTCGACGGAAAAATTTCTAGGGGGAATCCTTGGCCCAAAATATGATGATTTAACTCAACTTACCTATATACAAATTTGCTTAGTTTAGCCACTAGAGGGCTTTAAAGAAGATTAGCTTTTTTTAATTTTTTCAAATAAGTGGAAAATCTTTTATAGATTTTATTCATTTTTTGGCCATGGGATTTTACCAGTAAACTTAATTTCGAAAATTACAGGGTGTTTAAAAACTTTTAGGACAATTAATTATCCATCCATATTTTTTTAACCCCCTGTATAATCACTACCAATGTTTTTTGTGGATAGCTGCTTTGATTTATAAGCTATTTCCTCTCTTAAAAAATTTTAGGTGTGTAAACGGTTTAGCCACAAAAAATATTTTCTAAATCCCTACAAGCCTGAATCAGTAATTAATTGTAACATTAACACTAGGCTTGTAGGGATTTAGAAAATATTTTTTGTGGCTAAGCCGTTCACCCAACTAAAATTTTGTAAGAGAGGAAATAGCTTCTAAATTAAAGTAACTATCCAGAAAAAAAATGGTAGTGATTATACAGGGAACTAAAACATTTAAAAAAGCTAGTCGCTTTAAATAATTGGGGACCTGAGTTCGAGGGAATAATGGGTAATAATGCGGTTGTCTAATGCGTGACGCTCACCACATCACCACGTGTCATAAATTTGACACGCGACAGCCAGGTGTGAGAGCGAAGATATGGAAGCTCTGACCTTCCGCCTTGCAGGGCAAGCTCCTTCATGGGGTGTTAGTGAACCATTATTATTATTATTAATAATCTTTAAAGCCTTCTAGCGGCTAAACTAAGCAACTTTGTATATAGGTAAGTTGAGATAAATCATCATACCTTGGTCCAAGGATTCACCCCTAGCAATTTTTCCGTCGACTTCCCTAACACCCTGTAGAAATTATAATAATGCAGAAATTACTCGCTAACAGACATAGCTGACTCCTCAACTGACTCGGAGTCAGTATCCATGCAGTTTACGTCGCCCATGTCACTGTCTGATGACCCTGATGAATCGCTAACGTAACTTGATTCGTCGATCAGGTCGACAGTTTCAGAGCTGGGTTCAGCTTAAAGCAACTTCCAATAGTAGGGGTGGGGCGGGGTTGCTCTCATAGACCCATGCATACGCTTGGCTGTTCTGTGAGTAATACGAGTAGGCAGTAGGTATAAAATGTTACTGTTATTTATTAAACATTTGTCCGATCTGTGCTGTAGTTTTCTTGAACTTTAAAGTGCAAGTAAAACCAAAATAAGTTTAAACTTTGTCGTTTGCTTACATGCCGCCAACCATACCTACCAAAACGTGCTGCCAATTACAAAAATGAATAAAAAACAAAAAAAAACAAAAAAAACCGTTTTTTTCTGTTTTTTTTCTAGGTTTTTTATTCGATTTAAAAAAAACGCGTTTTTTTACATCACTAAATATTTTCGAATACTTTTTGCAACAATTTTATTATTTTTGCTACGATTGTTTTCTTGCAATTTGTAGTCGTAAGTTTCGTTTATAATACAGTGCAATTATTGTATTTTGTAGCAAATAGGTAGGCAGCACTTCTCACATGTGCATGCAACGCGCAGGTAGTTGACTTTCCTTTTAAAAATGAAAAACAGTTTTTTACATTCAAAGTACTTTGGACAGGCATACATAAAAAAGGTGAAGTACCTTTTATCCTTTTTTATCTCTAGTGGTGAAAATTGAACTTTCATATTGAAAAACTGATACGAAAATGGCTATTTTGACTAATTTAAAGTAAATTCTGCTGAATTTTTCTTAAAAGCAAACATTCATTTCGCAAGACCTTACCAAACGTAATATTGTATTGTGGCTGTATTTATGGTATACATCCATGGTTCTTGTTTACAAGCAGATTCATATCTTTGTATTGGTTGGCAAAGTACATACAATTTGATTTGCTCAATTATTTTCTGTTATTTTTAAGTTGCTTCTTAGTAATATAACTATTAGACTTAACCGGTGGGCACCTATTTAATACTGGAGCTATATCTGTTTTTAAATTATTAATTTAGCCCAGATTCGTGGGGCTATGACCCCTTGCTTCAGCTCTAAAACAACAATATCTGATAATAAATTATAGATAAATTTTATTTGAATTTATTATTTTGTAACTGAGAATGCATTATTTATCGATAACAGTTATAGAAAACTGCACTTAGTTTCCTAGTCTAATGGTAGATGCCTAGGTGACTGCAGCTACAGTACAGATATATTAAACAAGATACAGCCATGCGCGGTAAACGTATGTTCGTGCTTAGAAAACATATCAAAGAATTCGGTACATCTCTCCATTTCATTCTGCCACGCTTGCAATGTATTTGTTTTTTCTTTTTACTAGTTAGCCGTAACTCGCACGAATTTCGAGTGCTTTGTTTTGAAATGTCATTCAAATTTCAAATTACGCCAAACTCGTAATTCACGTAGTTTATTGAAATAATAAAGAACTCAATTAATATTTATAATCAAAATGAGGACTTGTATTCTGTATTCCATTTCTTATAGTCATTTTTATGAAGATTTATCCTTCCATCGGTACGTGCATTTCTCTCAATATCGCATCAAAGTACCATTGCTTGCATAGAAAAGTGGAACAGTAAAAAATTCAATTTTGAAAAATTTGTTGGTGGCACTGTAAGTCTATGTCAAATCCCAGGTTAGCAGGTTAGGTTTTGCGTCAGTTTGTGTCAACACTGACGCAAAACCTAACCTGCTAACCTCGAATTTGACATAGACTTACAGTGCCACCAACAATTTTTTTCTATGCAAGCAAGGGTACCTCTTTAAAGGATAGCGCTATATGTAATTCAAGCACTGAGAGAGACAGCAATAATAGGTACGTCATTTTGAACTATGTCGCCGCATGGCTGTATCTTGTTTAATATATCTATGAGCTACAGTGACTTTATATGAGACAGTGGCGACAATAGAGTGTATTCTTTTTTATTGGTCGCTCGAATCGGCCGCCATTAAGAGGCAAAATTTGTTGATGCTTTTGTTTGTTTATACCAAATCGAGGTTAGCCGGTTAGGTTTTGCGTTACTTTGTGTCAAATTCGAGGTTTTGACACAAAATGACGAAAAATCTAACCTGCTAACCTCGAATTTGACTAGACTTACACTGCCACCAACATATTATTTATAAGTTGTGTAACCATGACCATTCAAAAACGTTCAATTTATTAAAGTTAGTAGGCCATTGGCCGCCATTTTGTGGCAAATTGTGCCTATTGTCGCCACTGTCTCTATCAAGGCACTGTAACTGCAGCTAACTAGAGTCCCTGCATATAGTTTACTAAGAGCTGGTCAAATAGAGTGATACATTTTCATTGCTTGGATCATTTTTTACAAGGCATGTGTGATAAAAATTCTTTTTTACAAATTTTGTAATACGTTGGGACCAATGGTTTCACATATGATCATCTAACTTCTAATTAGGTTGATATATATTCCTAATAGTCAGTTATCTACAACTAACCCAAGGCTCGTAAATATAGTAAGCTTGGCTTGCTGTATTTACGGACCTTGCCGCTAACCTTAGAGCATTCCGCATAGATAGATCTTCGTGTTTATATTATTAACTATTTATGGATTTCTCGATTTTGTTTAGATCCGATTTACGCTGGAATTTATGAGAAGTATCGCCACATTATTATTTTGTGCAGCATTTATTTACTTACTTAATCCTTCCTCTTCTACCGCATTAGCAGTGTCGAGGTGTGTCGTTGTTTTAGGGTCAGGCTATAAATTTCTTCCAGGCATTTCTGTGTTGTGCTAGTTGCCTTGCTTCCTCCCAAGTTTTTCCTTTTTTGTTAATATAGTCCACTACACAGTTCACTTGGACGACCGCGCATTCTTTTCCCTGGTACAGTAGCTTCACACGCAATTTTTGGCAGTCTGTTTTCTTTCATACGCCACAAATGACCCAACCATCGCAGTTGTTGTTTTATTATTATTAATTCGCACACCGGTTTTACATTTAATACAAAGTAAGCAAGTATTATTTTTTGCAGCATTTACTTATCACTGAAATAATTTAAGCTGTTAAATATATATCTTATATAATTCTATTAACAGCGCTTTCAATAAAAAACAAACAACGAAAAAACGTCATGTTTATGTTGATTATAATTGAATTGAATATAATTACCTTAACATATTAAATTTTATCATTTAGTTAGACATTCGAAATTTCTGTAATTCCATTGTAATCAATCTCTGACCTATTTCATATTAAGATGCCTTCAAAGCACAAAACATTTAGGTATAAGAGATTTTTTTATTATACCGCAAGCAATTAATTGATACAATTCTAACAGTTATAAAAATCTTTAAAAAAATGTAAACAGCAACTGTCCACATAACATAACCAACCCTCAATTAGCTACTACTCACTTCCATGTGGAAGTTTCTTCTAATTTGTTTTTATTGGACGATTTGCTTTATTAGATAATATTTCCAATTTAACTGTCTACACAGATAAGGGGCGCGTTTCTGCGTTGATACTCTATCGGTCGTGACATTATGCAATTATGGCAATTAACCTTGTTATCAAGCACTCGATTAACAGGCATTCTTGTGCAGAGGCGAGAAGGCTCCAGGACGAGCACTCGAGTGCGACAGACACCTTGAACGATTTGCGTTGCAAAGGTGCAAAGGTTGGAATAATTGAGATCCATTCCGTTTGTGAAACTGCATGCAGTATATGACAAGGCCTGCTTCAAACAAGCGGGGCGCCCTTGAAAACGTTCATAGAGATAAGGCTTTAAATACACGGAGAGCATAGTTCAATGAATTATATGAAAATACACTTTTACAACTTGTAGACTTAATTGCTGTACATTATTATTTTTGAGCGTAAAGCTTACGCTGATGCCGATAATGTTCGCGACATCATGTTTACCCTCAACACTAGTTTTAAACTAGAGGGAAAATATACCAAAATTATGATTTTAGGTTCATGATATTTTAAAAACTTAATCTCCTATAAAGAATCTAAGTGGTTAGAAATAACACCTGCATCTGTTATTTATCAACCGTATAAAGAATTTGAGCAATATAGGTACTACGAAAACAATTAGTTACATAAACGTAATAGGTTGCTAATCAAGGACATAATATTATAACTAAAGGAGCTGTAGTTACAGAATATTAATCTCGAAATTGGCTTTTAACAACCCGTGATATTACAACAGGAAATTGGGAATTTTGAAGCCTCATTAGGCCCACTATATTTAATTAAGTTCATCTCTCGATTGTATTTCAAGACGACGCGACGTCGACGGTATTGAAATGCTCGTCCATGATGAGATGTTAACCTACTTCTTTCCTGCTTAATAAATATTGCGTCATATTTTTCAATATATTCTCGCTACAATGTATCTTGAAAAAAGCAAGAATATCGCTCCTACACTAACTTCATTATTTATGAAACGTTGCTGAAAATGAATAAATAAAATCTTTATTTGTTTATGGAAACTCATCTCTTTTCTCTTGAAATAGAAGCTGTGAGTGGAAAGCCGCTCTGGGAACAATTACATGTATATGTTACTGTGTTTTTTTGTAACAGACAACAACCTGTAGAACGACATACTTTTATAAAATACTGCATTTAGCACATCCTGTTCAGTGTAGAATGAAATAGCTACGTTTTTTATTCGAGTTCGCCGTATTAACGATCGTTTCAATTGTATCGCCTGTTTACACGACTTTTTCACATTTTAAAATACGGCTCGACAAAATTTCAGAGTTTGAAATGTAAATGTAAAGATATACATATTTACTTATAATACCATGAGTAGTCAAAGTTATGTTGAATATTTTTGCTGAGGTATCACGAATGTCAATTGCGCTTAGGTTCGATTAAGACGAGTGCGCGAGCACTCGTCCTTATCCTAACCGCAATGGACATGAGCAGTGATACCAGGTTTACCGTGATACCATCGCAAAAATATTCAACATAACTTTGACTAAGAATGGCATTCGAGGGACTATTCAATGAACCAAACTACTTAGTTTTCAGTAAATCTACCAACAAACTACGCAATTTCTATAGTAGCAGAACACTAATATCGACTTTTTCTAATAAAAATCACATTTGCTGAAAATATGCACTATACCACTAGTGAAAATTGTCAATATAGTTCACGCTAATTGGTGCAAATTACAAAAATACTAAATTATGATTGGTTAATAGTTAACATGAAGGGGGTGAGTTGAACAGTCACTGATGTTTTTTTGATTGGTCAAGAAACGTCAAAATTCTGGATTTTCTTTGGTCACTTTTTGACAGATGACAGGTGAATTGAATAGTCATTAGAGTAATAAGTTAATCCTTAACTACCCCTATTCCTTAGAATGTATTTTTACAAACTTGAGAAATTCACTTCTTTCTTCAAAATACATACGTTCTTGATAGAGGCTTCTATCGCGACGGAACTAAAATCAAGTCTAATACTTTTAACACTTTTAGCCCAATACAATACAGAGACACTGAATGAAAAACGAGAAAACAGAGGATGATACCCATATGTCAACAAAACTAACAAACCATAATGTGTTCCAGTACGAATGCGAAAACAAATAACTACATGCTCATAGAGATTCGTAAGGATAGCAATATAAATTTCAAATAACATTTGTTTTTCAACTTAAAAATACATTACAGACATTACATACGGTCAGAATAGATAACAATAATAGCGGGTTTAACTAAACAAATTCACAATATAAGTAATATGTAAATATCACCAAATTCATTATATTCAAAACGAACGGGGTTTGTTGTACTAAAAATCCAGAATTCAGATAAATAATAAATTTGGGTCAAAATACTATTATGTAATATAATGTTTAGAAGAGTGATATTAAATGTGAGGTCAGACTGCAAGTACAAATGGATTTTTCCAAATAAGAGCGATTAAAATCAATTTGGAGTAGAAAAAATCCGAATTAAAAAAAACATTATTGAAGATAATTCTCTGCAGATTCCGTTGTACAACGAGGCCCCACAGAACAGAGGTATATATATGGTACTGTTTATCGCATCCACAACTTGAACAACGTACTATTCTACAAATTTAAAAAAAAACAGTATAAATCTGAAAAATACACCAAGAAAACCAAATTGGTAATCAACTGATGGTTGTTTGCTAGTTATATATCTCAACAATTTCATCGCAGCGGCAACCGCAACCATGATTGCTACGATCCAGTTTCTTCTGGTTTGGGCAGTTTCGAACCAGTGGCGCTTCTGGACAATCCGCCCTAGAGATCCTGTATATAGTTTACTAAGAGTTGGACAAACAGCCTGATTTGACATATATTTTTGATCCAAATTAGATATTTGACATATGTCGAACAAAGAGGTTATGGGAACCAACCTTGCTAACTTGCCTTTGATGGAAGAGTTTTCAAAGTATTGGTCATTCTTAGGATCTCTAGAACCGACTATTGAGAATATACGGCCAATTTAGTTAACATTTAGATTTGTATTTGTGAAACTATCAGTCGTAAAATGTTACAAAATATGTAAAAGCGGCACTTTTATCACACACGCCTTGCAAAAAGTGATCCAAACCAATCAAAATGTATCTCGTTGTTTGCCCAACTCTTAGTAACCTATATACAGAGACTTTAATCCACCCTAGTGTATATGTATAATACTGTAATAAGAGTAGAGCAAACAGCGGAAAAAGTTGGATCACTTTTTCATAGCTACCACGATTTAATAAAATATTGAAATAACAAGGTGTTTTATGTTGGTGGCACTGTAAGTCTATGTCGAATTCGAAGTTAGCAGGTTAGATTTCCCGTCAGTTTTGACACAAACTGAGACAAAACCTAACCTGCTGATCTCGAATTTGACATAGACTTGCCACCAACATAACACACGTTGTTTTTTCAATACTTTATTAAATCATGGTAGCCATGAAAAAATGATCCAACTTTTTCCGCTGCTTGCTCTACTCTTACTAACGTATTATACATTATACATGTACACTAATCCACCCCATCTTGCGCAGGAACTATCTGCAAAACTTTGTTACACCGCTAGACAATTTCTGGATCACAGTGTTTTGTTTTCGTAAAGCATCATTGGGCGTAACTGAGTATTCATTTAATTTATAAAAAATCCTCATGTAGCAAATTCAATTGGGTCAAATAACAGTTTCGTTCCTGAGATTTTGGGTGGCCAGCAGGTGGATTTTCTTCGAAAAGAAGATTACATTTTGACACATTCACGTAAGTGAAGCAATTCACTAAACGATTACACCAAATGTGCACCCTTATCACTGAGTATTTTTCAAATAAATCTGTTTATTAAGAGGTCATGACAAGGGCCCTGAAAATACACCTTCAGCAATAGAAGTAAAGAGCAAGCTCCCGAGTAGCACTCTATTACTGACAATTTTCGGTAGAAATTCGTTTACCGACTGTTCATAGCAGGGCCCCTTAAGAATAAGTCTTCATCAGAAGTAAAGAGAAAATTCCAAAAATGAGAACTGAAGTTATAGCTTCTCCTCAACTTACTTACTTGGAACTTGACAAAAAAGGAATGTCAATTGTGAATTTAAAAGCTAAATAGCTAGAGTAAATAATATGCACATCGGCGTGATAAGTTTTTTGAAAATACTGTAACCGCAAAGGTAGATATTTTAATGCCGTTACAATATTTAAAATGAAAAAATAATATGTGAAAGTTTTTATCTAAAATTCTGGCAGTTTTACGTTTGTAAAATTCTGATTATTCTTTTACCCAAAACAACACACCTAAATTCAAGATGTGAACTCTACAATCATTTATATGCGCCGCTTATCAATACCTAATTACGTTAATGTTGAAATTTCGTATTTTATAATCATTCAAACCGTTTGAAATTTGTTAATATGGTAGAATTTCAGTTGCAAGTGCAACTACTACAAAGACAAAAAAATAGGGTAAATCTTCTATAAGGAATTTGAAAGCCTATTTACTATTACTATTATAAATAGTACTAAAAGTCTCATAGTTTTTATTTTTCAAAATATATATACATATATATATCCTAACAGGTATAAGCAATTGAGAAACATAATTTGGTTAATATAATATTTATTTCAAATTAAACTGCAATAGTTGTGACTCCAAGTATAAATTCCAAACTGTTTGCCACACATTTTAGCTATCCCATACTTTTTACCAAAGAACTACTCAAGCATAAAATGTGTGTATAGTGTTTCCATTATTGTTCTTAGTTGTGAGGAGGCATTTTAATAGGGGGCTGAAATAAAGTTTCTTCGATAAGTCATTCAACAATGTAGAGTTACTTATAAACTTCCGATATGGGTACATATAACTGCGTCTTCTATTGTTTTTTAATCTTTAACTTGGTAGCAATTTACAAATGTCTTGATACTTGCCTAAAATCGCTATAGTCAAACATTTTTGAGAAATCTGCTAATTAGGTTTTGAATCCCAGGTCTTCATAAAATTATTGACTTTAAAGACTTGTATCAAAATACAACTCATATATTCTAAAGAAGAAATATGCAATATTTTCATATCCCCATGACCATGCAATTACCTCAAGAAACAGACTAGATGTGTGTTACATCAGTGAAGCTTCATAAGATTTAAAGCGTACCCATGTTAGAAGTGCAGTACGTCCTATACACTCTGCACCAGTTTATCAATATTGATTTCCCCCGTGGGACTTCTTCCTAGAGAAGCGCATGTAAACGTTCTGCTTATCGTGCGAGGTGATGTCACGAGAAGCAGGTCGAATTCTTAGTAATTGTTTTGGCAGCTGTAAGTCTGACCCGCTTAAGCGGATTTTTATTCATGTTATCCTAATAGAGTTCTTGACTGTGCTCTATGATTTTCGTTTGTAAAACGCAGTGCAGTTTCACTGTATTTTGAAGTAAGGTAAGCTAAGGTAGCTAAGGTAAGCTATTACAGTAAGTAAGTTATTAATATCATGATCTGGACACGTATATATTTACCATGGCCCAGGAACATTCTCCTAGAATTTATCCACTATATGACGGCATACAAATGAGGTGGCGCCCTTAAATTCACGATTTTGTTACAGTATCTTCCCAGGTTTCACTATATTGACTGTCGTCAGAAAAATCCCTTCTATTTCAGTCTCTCCCCCCCTCTCTTCCGTGATCGTTACCTTTAGCGACTTCTTTCAAGTCTTGTTTTAAATTCATTTTGAATTGTAACAAAATTCCCAAATCAGAAAAGGCATCATGTAATTAATTTTAAAGAATGGGAAATACCTTCGTAAAACAAATATTGATTTACCCAGTCCCCTTTATCGTGTCGTCCTTCTGTATCCAATACAAAACTTGCAGAAAAGTCAATTAAACACAAAACAAGAAAACCTCATAAGGAAACGTCCTTTGTTCGGATTGGAGCAGACAGCAAAAGTACATTTGCTAACTAAATATCAAAGAAACGCAGGAAATATTCGTCGAATATGCAGGGAATGTTGGTCGGAATTTTCTCTCATAAAGGTAGGAAGTAGGGCAGCAAACAAAACTTAAAGCCACGATCGATAGCTTCGTGTTAGCGGAAATAATGGAGCTGCCGTATGCCTTTATTATTGAAAAAATTGGCGTAAACGCATTGACTGGACGTGCGGAGCGACCGAAGGAAGTTGCGTTTCCCAAAATTGATGTGAAGGCGAATCCAATCCCTCCGACGGCAAAGGCGTGAAATATTATGACAAGCCAAAAGACGTCCTGGACACAGCTCCTTGTGTACGGATTAAAAGCTGCCTGTCGAAGTCGATAAAGGCTTCCTTCCAATTCAGTTTCGAAATCAGTGTGGACATGTGGAAGCTGTGGAAATGTGGCACCCAGCGCAGCCAACCGCTGAGTTGGAAAAATTTAATTAAATTCCCTGCCATGCCCCACTAGCGCTTACTTCTAAACTTAAAATTTCCGCACATACCTTTAGATTTGAAGTTTTGAGGAACTAAGACTGTCTTCGGCCACAAAAACTCACCGCGCCTAGAAAGTTGATCAAGAATTTGTTTATGATCCAAGTTGTGGGCGAGTTCCCTTCGGGTAGTGTTTTTAGAGGAAGCTTGCTTAAAATATGGGTAGAAAAAGGACACAAAGTCCTAGCAGATGTTAGATTAATACAGAACAAGTACGTTGAATAAAAATACATATACAAAGTATACAGGGTGTCCCAGAATAACTGTTCCTAATTCTCAGAATTGAGAGAGGGCATGTTATTCAACCCTTTTTGATGATAAACTAGTGTTCGGAAATACTTCCTTATTGAATTAAAACTGCATAAAGGATATGAGGATTAGAAATTCCTCCAATGTGGATACATAATCTATGCACAAAACTCGTGAACCATCAATGTCAAGTTTTTTAAATATTATCTGAGTGTACCTGGAAATTAGTAATATATAAAGTTAGGTTATGTTAGATCTGTCACATGTAACATAACCTAACTTTAAATATTACATTTCAAAATGCATTTACATGTATTAGAATTATTTAAGTTTCATGTTTTTTACTTCGCTTAACTTTTGACACATGTAACATAACCTAACTTTAAATATTACTAATTTCCAGGTACACTCAGCAAATATTTAAAAAAAATGACATTGACAGTTCACGAGTTTTGCGAATGGATTATGTATCCACATTGGAGAAATTTCTAATCCTCATATCCTTCATGCAGTTTTAATTCTATACGGAAGCATTTCCCAACACTAGTTTATCATTAAAAAGTTATTCTGGGACAACCTGTATATGATGCAATAGACTAATGGGGAAGGCTGTACATTTATGAGAGCAAAAGTTGCAGCTTTTACATATCCAAACGTTCTACTAGTTAAAGGAACGTTTTTCTATTTCTAAAGTAGTTACTGAAGCGGTACTTACTGTGTTTTCAATAATATGAATTTTAATATTATGGACATTTTTAAACTAGGAAAACACTTCCAGAAACTGAAGCTAATACCTATTTATGGTTTTTATGTATTAGACAGTCATTATAGCTTAAGTAGATGGAGTGCTGGCTAGACTACGCGTGCTGAGTGCTTTTCTGAAAATAAAACTTAGAGCTAGTTTTGACCCACTTTAAGTTGAGAGTGTTTAAAATCACCTGAGCATAATAGTTAGACCAGATTGCAGCCGTCTTCGTGATGCTAATGATTAGGAATCTCAATTCTCAACTACGTTGGTGTAGGGTGTATGAGTCGTGACCTCGCATCAATAAGCAGATATGTTAACCAAACTACTCTCACTGACTTCTTGTGAGGTAAGTTTTGCTAAGTGCGCAATAAAAAATAAATGCATATACGCACATGTGCTAGAAGGAAAGCTATTTTGTTTTACTAGTCTACGTAATCTAGTAACTTTTCCGCTTTCAGTATATCCCACTAAATCTGGTTACTTTTTTAGTTTAAAGTTGGTAGTGGCAGTTAGGACACAGAAAAGTCTATATACAAACCCGTGCGTTCGAAAGAGACAGACATTACATACGATCTTTGTAGTACAACTACGTTGTAATTGTTAAAATTCCGGTTCATAAAGCAAAGATAACCGAATAATGCATTTTTTTCATCTTTAAGATGTGATCCAGCAGATACTGCATTTGGCTCGCACAAAGTAAACGGGAAGCAGTTGTCAGTTGGCGAAGGACAGTCAATCAAAATTTTTGTATGTAATGCGAGCGTTATTTGCTTCGTGAATGTAGCTGTTTAAGAAACAACCCTATCCTGCCGATTTGGCAAATCGTTACTACTGATCTAAAATTGCGATTTCCTTCCGTCTGAGTAACATGGAATTTCATATAGATTTTCATTGGGATATTCGCGTTTTACACTACGTATAGATGGCGCTGTAGAGAAACAACATGGCTGCTTTATGAGGTATACTTGCTAATTAACCACATAAACACCACATGAAAGTACGTGCACGTAGTCAAATTAACGTGATTTCTGTGCAATTTATACAGGTTTTTTGCGTTTAATTACAAATATATATATATATATAGGGGTGAGTTGTCGGGTTGTCGGTCTGGTAATTAAAGAAAAGACTATTTAGTCATGTCTAAGCTTTCGAAATTTATTTTAATTTCTTCATCAGGGATATCTACAAAAAGCATGTGCTGGATATTTGAGGTTATGTTATTCTTTTATATTGTACTTACAACAAAAATCTTAGTAACAATTATACTGGTCAACATAGAGGACGGACGAATAAATTACACATTAAAATTTCGATGGATGATTTCCATAATTATCTTAGTACAAATTAAAACATTGCAGCAATGAGGACGAGGTTACAGGTTGGCATTTACAATCAGGCTGATGTAGGGATTTTTAACACTGTGAATAAAGTAACTAAGATGTATGGTGGGAAATTTGAATATTTAAATGTACAAGGTGAAGCAAAAAAACAATGGTTACATTGACGTATTAATACTACTGATGTGATTATTACTATTATTCTTAGTGTTATATAAGCTTAAGATATATGAGTAAATGTTACTTAAATTATCTATATCGGATTTTAAATTTAAAGTATTGTCATTTCTGAAAATATTAACCATCTCAAGAAAAAGGCGGCTTTTGTAATGGGGTTCTGATTCAAGAATTTTGGCTTCTGTAAAATTAATCTGATGTTGTGTTTCTCTGCAGTGAATAGCTAGTGCACATTTATTTCTTTTTAACTTGCAGTCACTTCTGTGTTGAGTAATGCGGGTTTTTAACCAGTTGGACGTCTGTCTGATATATATTTTATTACAATCCCCACATGGAATGGAGTAAATTACATTTGCATTATTCATCACAGGAGTCCTGTCTTTAAGTTTAGAAAAGTGTTTACCCACATTCTTTAGGTTATATCTACCAATTCTTATATGATCATTATTTAAAATGTTACATAGTATGGGTGTTAATTCTTTGATATATGGGAGTTTTTTGTATATGATGTCATTCACAGGTAACCCGTCTGACTGATTATTTACTTGTGTAGTAGCTGTATTAAATATTAATTTTTTTAACAGTGTTTTGGGATATCCATTGTTAGACATAATTTCAAATAACAAATTTAAATTTTTCTTTAGTAAAGAGGGGTGCGAAATTCTTGAAATTCTGTTTTTCATGGCCAATATCAAATTGACTTTTTGATTTATGGAATGATGTGAAAAATATTTCATGTATCTGCCAGAATTTGTGAGTTTTTGGTACCAATCTAGAATTAATACAAAAAACTCCGACATTTGCAAATATTGAGCACCCTATATAACATTAATACCCAGATCCACCATTTTACACTTGAAAGATAGTTTACAAAAATCATAATTTTTTGGTAACGTTTTCCTTCATTCAATTGTTTTCTGTCGCTTACAGCAGTCGCCTGAAGTTCAGCATTTTTTTGCATAAAATCGTTAATATCTCCAAAACAATTGACGTTAGACCCATACAACTTCTGAAAATGATGAGTATTTCAATACAAAACTTTTAAGCTACCCAAATATAGGGCATTCTATTTAAAAAAAAGTAAGTTTGATTCGCCATACTTTTTTGCGACACCCTGTATAATCAAAAATATTTTAGTAATGTGCACCACTTTCGTACCTACAACTTTTATGTACACAATATTCATGTAACTCTCATAGTTTTAGAAATATCTTCCACCCCCGCTTCGTTGCCGGACTCTGTATTTATACAGTACAGTAAACATTGCGCTTCCATACCAAAATTATTTAAAAAGATATTTTTGTCAACTACACGAAAAAATTGCATGTTCAACATATTGGAAAAGTGATTCTTCCATGCTCACGTAAAACTTTTATATTCGCTGGAAAACTCTCACTTTTCTTAACTTGTAAAACAATCTACTATTAATTCACTAGCGATTTAAGAACAACTCGCTAGCATATAAACATTATAAACAGTTACTTATGGTTGCTATTATAGAGATAATAATAATAATGCCAGTTTAAAATGACAAAGAAATAATAATTAACCGAGTTATTTAACAATAACAGTAACGGCGTAACTGGAGACTTGAGTTAGCGCACATATATTTTTATGACGCTCAACGCCTCAACGGCTTAAACCTGAAAAGAAACACAGATTGCAAGCAGCTGAAAATTATTTCGGTGGCACACATAATTTTCACATATAATCTCATAAGAGTATTAATTCTTTCCTGATTTTTTTATTGCATCCAACAACGTCGTATTAATTAGGACGCCTTCCAGAGGCGAGCGTTTCCTTTCCAGAGACTTTCCATTTGAAAATATATTTTTTGAAACTTTTCCTTACTGCCAATCTCTAGCGTGCTTTTAAAACTTTCTTTAGTGCAACAAAAGTTATTATATTTGTCGTACATTTTAAATGCGGCATATGCCGCGGGTTTCAGCTAGTATAGAATAACAGGGTTAAGATGTTATTCTATTTATACTTATGCTGCAGATAACTGGACGCAAAAGGCAAAAAAATATTTTTGGCCTAAATCGTTCTCGAACAAATATGTACAGCATGGCATAAAATATGAATCAGTGGCTCGGGAACTGTATAAAGAGAAAATGGGTTGTTCGGTGTTAGAAACGGGGCTAATCATGTGCGAAAAACAGCCGTGGCTAGCCTTCAGCCCAGATGGTATAGTTATGGATAATGGACACCCAGTAAAATTATTAGAAATAAAGTGCCCTTATAGTGGTAGTTGAAATATTTTCAAATTTTATGACATTTTCATTTACTAAACAATTTTTTTAGGTAAAGAATACAGAGCGGTGGATTTTGTAAATAACTGTACATATTTGCTTATAGAAAATGAACGGCTACAACTGAAAAAAAACATCTGTACTACGGTCAAGTTCAGCTAGGAATGGCCATACTGAACCTGCAAGAATGCGGTTTTCTTATATATTCCTCGCATTCAAACGCATTCCTGAATGTTACTGTAAAATTTGATCCTGAATTTACTAAACAAATGATACACAAGTTGCAGGAAAATTATTTTCATCACATGATTCATGTAATATGTGAAGATGAATAAACGAATTTACTTTAAAGTCTTTAATATTTTATTTTCTTTAAATAGTACGTAGGTATAATTAATAAAAAAAAACTTAAACTAAATTTAAAAAAATAAACAAAAAAATGCTTATAAAATAAACTTATCATGACAAATAATCGGATCAGATAAATTAACAATACCACATACAACTGTAAATATATCGTCCGCTAAATGGACTACATTCCATGGTAACGATTTAGAAAAAATTTCAAAAATTTTTATCCTTTGGTTAGAGCGTTCAACATGAACCCTGGCTTTGGCAATTTTGGCGGTTTCCAAATCCTCCTTTTTTGAAAATTGTTTTTTGTTTCGCAGGAAGGGGTTTCTGATGATATTTATATGTTTTATTTTACATATATCGTCAATTAAAAATCCCCTATCGACCACAATTGAGTCGCCTGCTTCCAACAGATCAAATAGGCAACTCTTCTCAAATATAATTTTATCAGAGCTCCTTCCTCCATAAGCTTTACTGGGGAAAGTTATTAAACCTGCCGGACTAACACCTGTCATAAATTTTATTGTAGTAGTGCCTTTGTGGTGTCAATATGTTCTCACACGACAACAGAGGCATTTTGATTTTGCTACTAATATTTCGGTATAATCTAGTACCACACGAACATTTTCAAAACCTAAAAAACACAATGGCAAATTCTCTTGGCAATCTACAGCTGTTGGCCATATAATTATTTGTTTTAAAACGCAGGATAACCTTTGAATGGTGTCCTGAAAAATAACACTGCAAGTTTTGCCGCTTACTGCTCCAAACAATGTTGCAAGAACAGCATACCTAACACCTAATTTAAGTTTCATCATAGCTAATACTACACGCTCCTTTAACGACAGTTTGTGTCGTTTTTTATAAACAAAAATTTTTTTTAGTTCTTGCACAATTAAATCGAGCATGTCAAAACTCTTTAATCCGGCCAACGAGTTTAATTTTGGTGCCGTATCAATAGTCGATATAAATGGGGTGAATATATCACCACTTTTCACTTGTACCGCACTGTTCACAAATTGTTTGTTATAATTTTCTAGCATCAATAAACCTTCCACTGCTATTTTTTCAGTATCTGTGATAAGGGCTTCTGCATTGTTGTTACTGGTGCTTGGTTCATCGCCGTCATCCACCTGTTGCAGCCGCTGTAGCCTAAGGAGGTGCCGTTTTGCTCTTCGTACTGCCCCTCCGTTTTGGATTGTATCTGCACTTCTTACGGGCAAATTACATGATGGAATAGCATCGCACTTTAACCTGGCTCGAATATGGGCCACACCTGTGTGGAATAAACATTGTATTCTACAATAAAATAACTTAACCTCACAATTTTTTTACCTGGAGGTATAAAATCCTCTTTCTTGAAATGACGAGAGCAAACTCTTAAATGCTCGGTAGCTGGAGTTGCTCTTAGTACAGCGCGTTCCCTTGCAAGTTTTCTGTCGATTTTCTCGATGAAACCGTGTTTGTTGGTTATAAACACTTGCTGGGAATGTTTCCTTGGAAATGAGTGGAAACTCAAACTCTTCTCTCTGCATGACTTACTGTGACAACCGTATACACTGCAATTCAAGTTGCTTTGGTTTGCTCGGCCCATATTTATAAAATAAAGCAAAACTATCCTATAAACCTAAATAACACTCTTATGTTACCACGTTATGCATACGTAAGCATTCGTTGGTATACCTCATATAGTAGTTTCAAATTATGACACGTGGTGGCGCTTCAGTCTTTGTAAAACGCGAATATTTTCAAAGACATCCTTCCATCGTCTTGATGTAGCCCTGGTGAAGCATTTCTATGTCAGCGTATAGATCAACACATACGCTCGTAGCTAATCTTGGAATTACCGTTGTCCATTCTTTCAACGAATCGTTGAGAAAAGTTCCTTTTACATCACGTACAGCTTGAAGCCGAATTTCGCCTGCCAACATTCTTCCACCTACCTATTTTGGTTTCATTGAAGCCCACAATTATTGACCAACTTTTAGCCGCTAACAGAGCACTACCGCAGGCCAGATTCTCGCTAAGAGCCAAGTTGCAGAGACTTTCCCTAATTTTCGCATTTTGTCTTCGACTGAATTGTTGCACCCAGCTAAGTTAAATGTGTTTTATTATTTAGTGTTGCATATGTGATTTACCGTCAGCGCAATGTGTTTTAATAAGTAAGTAAACCGTACTAAAATAATTTTTAGGGCGTATCCCCGTTAGGGGTTCAGTAACGTGTCTAGCGCTATGCACAATTTTATTCATATTGTTTTCCCTTGTGGAACTCCATACCATGAAAACTTACCGTGCGACACGGGAAAGCATGCAGCATTCTTAAAAATTGTTTCGGTTACCCTTTTTTGTTGCGGTCACAGCTGCAAGGTTGACCAACTTAAATGTATTTTTATGAATGTAAGCTCCTAAATTTACAGTATAATATTCATATCTAAAGCGCCCTGCAGTTTTGAATATTTTGAAGTGAAATAAACTATACCAGAAGGGATGATAGATGATAACTAATTTTGCATTCCATTCTTCAACTTGAAATATTGGATGTTTCACACCATTTTATTAATATGATTGACGCGTACTAGGCGTTACCTAGAGTTGTCCCGAAATTCAAATTTCAATATGCAGCCAATTTGTAAGTTTATATATCTTGCAATATTTAGACATAGTCTATTTAAGTAAATTCCACTAAGACAACTGTTTTTTGTACGATTAACTTGATAAGAGGCTTCCACGAATGGGGCCCCCAATTAATCCACTGCGAGTTCCGGTTCAATGGGATTGCCGGGAACTGCCACTTAATAACCCTAACTTGGGTTCAGTTAGTTGTTGGAGTGAAACAAGACTTAACAAACACGAGTATATTGAATAACAACGATTACAAACGTCACTGATGGACCGATGGTTTTTTACAAAAGCTTCAACTGTTGTGACACGCTTGGATTGGCCACGCGAAAATAGCGAATTGCGCGTAACCGTAACACAAAACAACCTGGAAACGTCTTTACCAGGGAGTTAGACCGAAACGCAAACTAGCACAAAGCATAGCTGAACTTGCTTCCTCGAGGCTCTGGATCTAACTAACTCTGAATTTACAGCGAGACGAACTCGCCAATTCAAGGAGGGGCAAGCTCAAACACTATTGGCTGAGGCGATCCTGCGTAGCCAATCGGAGCATCGCACGTTATTTAGGAAAAATGCTTATTCTAAGAAACCTTAATGCTAAGCTCTCTCAATGAGGCAATTGAACGAAATCCATAAACCCATGATTCCCAAATATGCTAAGTCGGCTTAAGTTCTATTAGAAAATGTATCCATCCGCTTAAAAGCCATTAAGGGAAGCTTACAAATTCCTTTCCAACATTAACAGAGGCAAACAAATACGGCAAGATGCAAATTTGACTTTACCACGACCTTTGAATGAGATAAAACAGTTATGACTTGAATTACATGATTAATTACAATCAAGAAGGTTTTGATGCACGCATCTGTGTGAATCAAACATGCCGCCCCCGAAGTGCCGACTATGGCACGACGTGATTAAATCCCAAAATTAAACTGAAATCTAACACTACAAAATAATCAAATGCATAACAAGAACTAATGACAGATGATAATCCAAGAGTCTTACAGATAACCTACAACTAGCATGAATACAAGCAAAGAAACAACTAAACCTAGCAAAATGTTCAATAAGCGAAAACTACCAACTAAGAGCAAAGTCAATGTTTATTGCCCTTGATCGCAATGATCGTCTTTGGGTAGGATGTACACTTTACGCACCGAGCGTTTCAGGAGATTCCCTCTGGAATCGCGCACTTGCACCACACGCACAACACCATCCGCTCCTGGATATGTGGCCGAGATGATTGCCAGGGGCCAACGGTAGCTTGGAGATGCCTCGTCGTGGACGAGTACCACGTCGCCCACCTGGGGGGCTAGAGACGTGCTGGAGGACTTCCACTTAGGCCGGCGCTGCAGGAGGTGGAGGTAGTCCCGGGACCAACGATCCCAAAACTGCTGGGACAGCCGCTGGACCAGCCCATAGCGGCTGAGACGATTTTCCGGTATGCCCTGGAGTTGGGCTTCCGGAAACGAAGTCAGCTTCCGACCGATCAAGAAGTGGGCAGGAGTAAGGACTTCGGGGAATGAGGCGTCGGTAGGGAGAACACAGAGTGGACGGGAATTTAGTATCGCCTCCACTTGAGTCAGCATGGTGTAATACTCAACGAAAGTTAACTTTGCATTGCAAGATATTCGCCTTAAATAATATTTCAATGACTCTACCCCCGCTTCCCAAATGCCGCCAAAGTGCGGAGAGCGTGCCGGAATAAAATTCCACTTAATGTTATGTTTCGACAATTCTTCCCTTATGCATTGCTCACTAGAGCCTGACAGGATATTTTTTAATTCCGATAGCTGATTTCTGGCACCGGTGAAACAGGTAGCATTGTCAGAAAATATGTTGGAGGGTAAACCGCGTCTGGAGATGAATCTCCTCAATGATGCGATGAAAGCCTCCGTCGTGAGGTCTTCCACGAGTTCAAGATGAATAGCCTTCGTGGCTAAACACACAAATAGGGCTACGTAAGCCTTTACTTCTTTCGCGCCTCGCCCGGATTTGTTTTTTATAAACACGGGACCCGCGTAATCTATCCCGCAATTACTGAAAGGGGGAGAGGGTGTGACACGAGCTTCGGGTAGTGATCCCATCAAGTGTTCATTCATCTTAGGCTTGGCCCGGAAGCATATCACGCAATTGTGTATTACTTTACGTATTAGGTCTTTGGCTCTCACGATCCAAAACTTATCCCGCAATGAGCCCAGTAACACCGAGTGTCCACAATGCAAGAGCCGCAAATGCTCTTGCTTCACGATTAGCAACGACAAAGGGTGACTAGCTGGTAACAAAAGGGGATGTTTCTGATCAAAGCTTAGATTGGAGTTTTCTAGACGGCCGCCCACGCGCAGTAGGCCCTGATCGTCCAGAAATGGGTTTAGAGAAAGCAGCGCACTATTTTTCGGCAATGGCGCTTTTTTAGACAAAACTGCTATTTCTCCGGAAAAGACTTCCGCCTGGGCAATTTTGATCAGGCGGCGAGTCGCGTCCTCCAATTCGTCAATGGCTGGAGGTCCCGACCAGCGCGTTTCGGTGTTTCTGTTTCTCGCGAGACGCAGGCAGTACGCGACTACGCGCTGTAATTTTGTAAAACTGGAATAGCGCCTGAAAAGTTCAAATTCTGGGACGCGATGGTGAAGAGTGGCCACTACTGGGCGCGACTCTTGGGCTGCTAGCTCACCCGAATCAATTTTAACGGGCTGGGGTTTTAAGTCCGCCTGTGACAAAAATTCTGGCCCGTGCCACCACAAGCGTGAGTTGAGTAACTCCTGGGGTAACATTCCCCTGCTAATTATATCGGACGGGTTGCAATTTGTACGCACGTGAAACCATTCTTCCCTATTGCTTAGTTCGTGAATCTCGGACACCCGGTTCGCGACGAACGTCTTCCAATTACTCGCATCCTTATTTATCCAGTGCAGAGTTATGGTGGAGTCCGACCAATAGTACACGCGGTCAAATTTAAATGCGGAGGAATCGAGTATAGTTTTAATCAAACGAGCCAACAGTAAGGCTGCGCAAAGCTCCAAACGAGGCAAGGATATTGTTTTTAATGGAGCGACCCTTGACTTAGCACAAAGCAAATTGGTGGTGACATTACCGCGCGCGTCAACGCAACGTATATACACGGCGCACCCATAGGCTACAGAACTCGCGTCCGCAAATCCGTGGAGATCTATCGAATTTATGTCATCGCAAATTACCCGTCTCGGAATTGCCAACGAGCCCAAAGAGCGTAATGAAGAATGGAGTTCGTCGTATCTGGAGCGCATCTCCATGGGCACCGTTTCGTCCCATGACAACTTCAACTGCCAAAGCCGTTGCACGAGAAGTTTCAAAGTTAGAACGCTTGGACCAAGTAGTCCCAAGGGATCGAATACTTGAGCCATACTAGAGAGTATAGCCCGCTTGGTAACTGATTTGCAACAGCTAGGGTTCACTCTGTAACTTAGCACGTCCCGCCGAGTATCCCAAAAAATGCCGAGAGTTTTCTCCGTGGCGTCTTCCGTCAAAGAAATGGGCTCTACGCTGCCGCGATCTACACCAATGGCGCTAGCTACTTCACTGTCGTTGGATGCCCACTTTCGCAATTCAAACCCGTACCCCGACAAAGCGCTACTAATTTCGAATTGCGTTTTTATGGCTTCCGCCCTATTTTCAAAACCAGTCAGTAGGTCATCTACATAAAAATCCCGGCTAATTCTTAATGAGGCCTCTGGAAGCGATGCTTCGATTTCCTGGGCGATTTGTATCAAGCACCTAGTTGCTAGGTACGAGGCTGATTTAGTACCGTAGGTGACCGTTAATAATTTGAAGCATTTTACCGCTGAGGTTTTGTCGTCACGCCATAAAATTAATTGGTATTGCGTCTGCGAGGGGTCCACGAGAATTTGCCTATACATTTTGGCGCAATCTGCTTTCAGCACGTACTTGAATTGCCTAAAGCGACAAAGAATTGCAAACAACGACTGCTGGACCACTGGGCCCTTATGTTGAAGGTCGTTAAGCGATACTCCGGAGGAGGACGCACAACTGCCGTCAAAAACAACGCGATGTTTGGTCGTTGAACTGTCCTCCTTTATGACTGGCAAATGTGGTAAATAAAACCGAGGATGAGGAAGGCTCGCTTCGTCGTCCACCTTGCTCAAGTGACCAAGCGACTCGTATTCTTTGAGAAATGCGGAATACGCGGTTTTCAACTCGGGATTTTTTGACAATTTGTTTTCTAATGAATAGAAACGCTTTAACGCTATACCGCGCGAGTCTCCCAGCGATGGAGCATCTTTCCTGAAAGGTATGCTCACGATGAACCTACGCGGCTCCGGCGACGCCCGTTTCGTAGTCGATTGAAAATGGTCTTCGCAAAATTTGTCATCAGCAGAGAGTCGGCCGGATGAACCGTAAGCCCCCTCGATTTCCCAAAATCTCTGAATGCCGTGCTCGATGCCGGCTACACTTAAATGAACTCTATTTGAAAGCATGAGCGCTCGATTTTCGACGTTCATGTTTCCGCCTAAAACCCAACCAAAAAGAGTTTTTGTTAAGAATGGCTTCTCTGGGCCCAATTTCACCTGTCCCTGACAGAGCACTTGCCAAAAGACATTCGCGCCTAATAAAAGATCAATCTTTCCCGGTGTATTACAATCTGAATCGGCTAGCACAATGTTTGGTGGGATCTTCAAATCCCTCAACGAGAAAGCAAGGGCCGGCAGAGGGTCCGTAATTTTGTCTAACACAACACAGCTCAAAATGTCCTCGTACTTCCCGTTGCGGGAGCGGATTCGAACGTTTGCTCTGAATTCAGCGTTCAGAGCCCTGGCACCAACACCCGACAGTGAGGTGATATTACCTCGTTTCTCAATTTTCAAATTTTGACACAAGTCGGCGCTAACTAAGTTAAGTTGGGATCCGGGGTCCAAAAGAGCTTTTGCCCGGGAAAATGACCCGGAGGATCCTTCTACGAATACGCTAACCGTGGACAATAAAACTTGCGCTGGCGCCGCGATTGCAGGACGGCTACAAGCTGCTGAAACGGATGCGACGGGTGCCTCGCTCGGGGAGACGGCCCCGACCTCCCGTGCGTCACTGCTGGATTCTGGCGGTCCAGGACGCGGCGACGAAGTATTTTCGTGCGCGTCGCGCTTTGGACGCAAACACAGTAAAGTATGGTGCTTTTTTCTGCATACGCGGCATCTCGACGATGTGCATTTTACCACGAAATGTCCGGGCTTGAGACAATTGTTGCATAATTTCAAACGACGCGCCTCTTCGATACGAGCGTTTACCGACAATTTTGAGAATGATTCGCAAGCGCTAATCGAATGATTACTATTTTTGCAAAAATCACAAGAGTGATTACCTTGCTCTCTGGCTACATGAGCGCGTGCATGACTTTTTTGCTCGGATCCCTGATTTCCCAAACTCGAACCTATTTTCGCAGCTTCCAGCGAACCTAATAAGTGACTTTTGCTCTCTAAAAAATCTAACAACTCTCGCAAAGTAGGAAATTGTCCGGCATGTTTGCATAATTCCCAGTCAGTCTGCATTGCTGAGCTGAGCTTCGAAACTATGATATGTATTAGTATGGTGTCGACTGTGGGTTCCCCGTACGCCTTTAAAATTTCCAAAATTCTAACTACACTATCGAGCAGCCTTTGAACAGACGAATGTGAATCCTTTTTTACGTTCTCTAAACTGAATAACGCATTTATGTTTGATTTTACGATCAGTTTCTTATTTTCAAATCGCTTGACTAGAATGTCCCAAGCAATGGTATAGTTATCGTTGGTAACTTTTAACGACGAGATTGAACTAGCAGCTTCTGCCTTAAGGGAAGAAATCAAATAGTAAAATTTCTGAACGTTGGTCAAATTAACGTTGTTATGAATAAGCGACGTAAAGGAGTCATGAAATTGAACCCAATTCTCGAATTTCCCCGAAAAGGAAGGCAAATCTAAGGGTGGTAATCTTAATCCAGCGAGCTCTCCTGAAGGGCCACTTTGCGAAGAATTTTGACCTACATTCGGTTTTATACCCGAACTGATCTTATTTTTTGATAAGAATTCCTTTACTGCGCTACTAATCTCGCTAAAATGAGTCATAAAAGAGTCAAATTCATTGAAAAGTTCATCAAAGTTTTCAGCGTCGGCCTCCATTAGGCCCTCCATTGACTTCTTATACTCATCCAACAAATTTTGGAAACAACTAAACTCTTCTGACAAGTTGCCGACCTCGTGAGCCTTCACGGGGCTGGACGAAGAAATTCTATGAAATAGAGTTTTGAAACGATCTACTTGGGCTTTTATGAATTTGCAACGAGTGGTTAAAGTGCGAGTTTCCGACATGACCGCTGATGTCGAACGAGTTTCCACCATGACTGACACAAGCAAAAAACAGCACTAAACGAAGGTGTAATGGAAAAGGACTTACTTTTGATTTGAGAACGTAGTAACTTCTTGACGAACAGAAAACCAACCCGCTGCCGATCGCTGCCGCTTGACGTGGGACCTGGACTCGGTGTAAGCTCTCGATGGTTGAATTTCCTGGTGTTGGCGAAGCTTCTTGACGCTCTCCGACGAAACGATGTTGGAGCAATTGCATCCACCAGCTACTGGAAACTTGTACACTCGCGTTTTTTAGCTTCTTCCACATCCGGCTCGAAGGACCAATGTTTTTTGTACGATTAACTTGATAAGAGGCTTCCACGAATGGGGCCCCCAATTAATCCACTGCGAGTTCCGGTTCAATGGGATTACCGGGAACTGCCACTTAATAACCCTAACTTGGGTTCAGTTAGTTGTTGGAGTGAAACAAGACTTAACAAACACGAGTATATTGAGTAACAACGATTACAAACGTCACTGATGGACCGATGGTTTTTTACAAAAGCTTCAACTGTTGTGACACGCTTGGATTGGCCACGCGAAAATAGCGAATTGCGCGTAACCGTAACACAAAACAACCTGGAAACGACTTTACCAGGGAGTTAGACCGAAACGCAAACTAGCACAAAGCATAGCTGAACTTGCTTCCTCGAGGCTCTGAATCTAACTCACTCTGAATTTACAGCGAGACGAACTCGCCAATTCAAGGAGGGGCAAGCTCAAACACTATTGGCTGAGGCGATCCTGCGTAGCCAATCGGAGCATCGCACGTTATTTAGGAAAAATGCTTATTCTAAGAAACCTTAATGCTAAGCTCTCTCAATGAGGCAATTGAACGAAATCCATAAACCCATGATTCCCAAATATGCTAAGTCGGCTTAAGTTCTAGTAGAAAATGTATCCATCCGCTTTAAAGCCATTAAGGGAAGCTTACAAATTCCTTTCCAACATTAACAGAGGCAAACAAATACGGCAAGATGCAAATTTGGCTTTACCACGACCTTTGAATGAGATAAAACAGTTATGACTTGAATTACGTGATTAATTATAATCAAAAAGGTTTTGATGCACGCATCTGTGTGAATCAAACAGCTACCTTTGGAATTTTGAAGTCATGTGTAGTATAACACCAGAAAATTAGAAGCTGTCATTTGACATTTGTTATTATGTAATAATTTTTTGTCAATAATTTCTGAATAATTTGTTTTAAAAATGTTACCAGAACATAAAATATTTATAATAGAAGCATATTTTCGAAATGGACAATGGTAATTGACAGGACTCTGCACATGCTTGTTTAAACGAATTTGGAGAAAGATTTCCTAACGTTGAAATACTAGCAACAGACTCTTTTTATCAAGTACGACGTACTGTAGCTGCTTTCAGGGAAACTGGTAGTGTAGCAGACAGAGTAAGAACTGGTAGACCACGTGTGAGAACTGCGGAATAAATTGCAGATGTCCAAAATCGAATGCAAAATTAACCCTTCACATCAATCCGAGGGCTTGCTTAAGAAGTGAATTTGAGTTATGGTACTTGCCGTACAATTCTAAAAAAAGATTGAAATATATATCCATACAGACTACAAATGTATCAAGAGCTCTTACCTCCAGATTACAATTAAGAAATTTTATACTGGGACTGGATTTTGCAACATTTAAATAATGATGTTTTGGATTTTATTATTTTCTGATGAGTCGTTGTTTTACTTAAATGGCTACATTAATTCACAAGTAAAGCGCTTATGGAGCGCTATTGATAAACCACATTTCCTTCGTGAAACTTCTTTGCATTGCCCTAAAATGGGTAGTGTGCTCTCGCCGGAAAATTATCGGACCAATATTTTTTGAAGATACAATAAATGCCGAAAGATATCAAAATAACATTCTTGAAGAATTTGTGAATCAGCTCCATGACGATGAAATTCGACAAGGATATTTCCAACCAGATAACGCAACACCTCATGTAGCTAAAACCCCGTTGGAACATCTACAGTTCTTTGATGACCGATTAATTTCAAAAGGTCTTTGGCCACCCAGATCTTGTGATCTCATCCTTTTGGACTTCTTTTTATTTCCACTTCGAAAAAATTCAGTATTTAAAACACCTGTTCATACGATGTTAGAACTGAAAAAAGGAATCACCGAGGCATGTAATGCAATAACACCTGAATTGTTGCAAAGTGTCTTGGAAAACATGAAACGACGTGTGAGACCATGCTTGCAAGAAGAAGGAAGGCATTTTTGGCGCCTCTTGTAAATGTGTATAAACTGTAACATGTTAACATTTCCAAACATCTAATTTGTTTACAGAGTGAAGTGAGGTTATGTGCCTAACCTGCAATTTAATTTAGTAGTGTCTCCATTAACACAAACGATATACTAATTTTATTTCATTAATTTTGTTCTAAATGCTCTCCGTTGTAATTTTAATTTTCAATTTATTAAATTTACGAAGCTTCCTTACTAGACTGCATTTTTTAATTTAAACGTCAATAACGTCATTGACAAGAATCAACAAGAATTAAATGTAATTTTCTGGTGTTATAATACACATGATTTCAAAATTCCAAAGGTATCTTTGATGGAGTTACTTTTTGCTCATACTATATTATTAATGCCCATTAGAATGGAATTTCTGCACGAAAAATGTTGATTTCTCATTCGGTTCCACAGCCGACAGTGTAAATAAAATATTATTAATTTGTTTAAAGAAACTGGATGTGTTACGGAAAGTAAAGAAACTGGTTGTCCATAAAAAATTCTAATGCCGATGCACGAGGTTTGAGAAGAATTGACAAAGCAAATCGGCGATCAAATGCCCAAGAACTCACGTATTATGGCGACGAATGATTCAAAAACAAATTTATTTATCGACTACCGAAAGAACAGTTAAAAAGTTAACCTACAAGTTTTCCATGTGATTTCGCTGTTACTAATTATTCTAAATTATTATATTATTCACTAAGCAAAAGAAAAACCGTAGCTTACCAATTTATAAAAACGCAACTGTTTAAAACGGGTTAAATCGCACAAAAATTGGACTTCACGACAATGGCATACGGTGATTTGGAGTGATGAGTCAAATTTGATGTGTGTGTAGGGGACACTAGGAAACGCGTATTACGTACATCAGTGGAGACATACCATACCGACTGTTTGGTAAAAAAAAGTCAAGTTTCCAGCATTCGTCATGGTCTGAGGCTGTATGTCTGCAAGGGGAGTTGGAAAGCTACAGATCATTCACGGCACTGTTAACGCCGATAAATGTAAAACCATTCTTGCTCTGAAAGTTTTTTGCCATCTATTCTGATATACCACTCTGCTGAAGGGGACTTTGTTTTCCAGCAGGATGGTGCTCGGTGCCATACGGCAAAACCAGTAAAGACCTGGTTTGAAGAACATCAAATTCCGACTTTACCGTAGACTTCAGACAGTCCGGACTTCTCACCAATCGAGTCTCTGCAGCGTAAAATCAAAAAGAAAACTGCGTAAGAACCCAGCACTCACAGTAACCGACTTTAAAACAAAGTTATAAGTTATAACAAATATGGGTTAATATACAACCACATCAATGTGCAGAACTCGTTAACACAATGCCTGATAGAATTAAAGCCGCTGTGGCCAATACAGGGAACAACGCAGATAATGTCCGAACTATTTTGAAGCGTCAGTCATTCTTTATTTATTATTGTTAAGGTTGAAAATATTAACAAATGTAAAATTATTTTTCAGTTAATCTAAGCTTCAAGTTTATCTATTATTGTAGTAATATAGTTTTTCGAAGAATAGGTCTTTTATTGGACCTTTGCTATAATTTAGTAAATCGCTGAGTTAAAACTGATAGCCGGCCGAACTATTTTGGACCTGGGCTCGTATACAGTCTTTCATTAAATAAAACACGTCAATTTCTATAATACAGTAATCTATTCACGGTAATCCGGAGCGTCAAATGCATCCACACAACTCTTGTTGAAGATATTAGTGATTAATAAAGGATCTTTATTAGAATACAAGGTGCTTGTAAAGTCGCCATGGCAACATTTTACAGGCACCGTGCCTGTAAAGACTCCTTTGCCGAGTCAGTTCAGACGACAGTAACACTTTACAGGCACTGTGCCTGTAAAGACTCATTTAAAGAGTCAGTTTAGAGGATAGTAAACGACCGTTTAACAAGTCAAGAGGAAATAAATATATTAAAAAACACTACATTAGTAAGACATTATATTAACATTGAAAAACGTTTGCTATAGCTTTCTTGTAACAAATGGTGCTCCTTGTTTAGCAATGAGATTTTAACAATCTTCCGTTTTGAAATAGTAAAAATCCAGTATAAAGAGGCTACAAAACTGCAACATGAAATTTTAAAAAAATGTACTATAATTATCTAAGCACTAAAGCCATCGAAAAAAGGAGGAAAACAAGACAAAACATAAAAACTCAATTCCTCTGGAAAAAAGGCGAAAATGCACATCAAGGTTGTAGAAACCAAACGTGAAAATTTCCCTAAAATTTTAACAAATTAAGCAATCCCCTGAACAGTGGGGTGGACTAGGTTCGATGCATTTACAATCAAAAGATGTTTTTATCTTGCTTGAATATTTGAAGATGTATTTATTGCTTTATGTATATTTGTTAAGCGCCATTCTCTATAGCCGGAAGGAATAAGTCGTTTAATTTTTCTTGATAGGTGCGGTTCCTGACATATGTTATTTTGAATTTTGTATGGGCCTCCTGTATTTACGTGTTAAATTCTTTTCTATATTGGGCATTTTATTTCTGTATTTTAGAAACAATACTTTTTAGTGTTACTCTGATCACCTCGCGCTTGTAATTTTGGTAAGTAGAGGGTCGCTGTTTTTGGAGTTACGCTAATGATTGAGTCAGGACACCCTGATTGACAGCCAGCAGCTGATGCCCCATTCCCCATAATGCATCTCGTTCCGGCATGCGACTAAAAACCGTTTTAAATATAATCTTTAAAAATATGGACGAAGTTATACTTTAATAGCAGTAATTTTGAGAATGATAACACTTTAAAATTCGCGCGAAAGTGGCGTCATGACTGTTAAAACCCCATTCATAATCACATTCCCTGCATTAATTTTATTAAAAAATATCGTAGATGGTCCAAGCAAACCTTTTCATGTGTATATTTGTGGTCCCCCAAGCTTTTAACAGTACTCATTGTAGATTAAACAAATCATTCTTTCGATCAGAGCCCCCTTCGCCGTGCCTCCCCCCCCTTTCCGCGACGTTTTGTGGACCTATAGTTACGCTACTGTTGCTTAATGAAGTTTAACGATTACTTCTAATATTAAACAATGCGCATACTGCGATACTGCTACTCAACTATTTGTATCTGACACTTCTTTTAAGTATTTAAAAAAAATCAGTTTTTATGTCATCTGTAATTAATGTTCTTCGATTGCATTAATATGACTATAAAACAGTACATATCAAAGCAATTAAAACAATAAGTTAATTGCCCTAATTAGAAGAATTTTATGCCAGCTCAGCTCTCCTCAACGAACTAATATTTTTACATTCGATTAGAATATAGTCAGCAAACCAACTTTGGCAAAAAAACAAGCGGCGATAAATTTTTACAGACATAATATGTATCCGACATAATGGATAATAAATTCCTTAACATTAACAGAGTATTTCTGTAGAACTTCAAAACTCTTTCCGGAAATACTTTACAAAAAATTAGGAGATATGTACTACCAATTATGCCTACTTAGTGATTGATGTCTTTAAAAATGAGCAAAGCTATTATGCTAAAGCTTCATTGCAGTGATGTCAGATAAGAATTGAAAAGGTGCAAAGGGCACCGCTTGTAAAACGCCTAATATTGATATTTAATAAGAACAAGAAAATAATTCCAATTTCATTCCTAGAAGTAGTTAAAGGGAAGTAATTGCTACTATAATTATTGTTACGCAATTCCTGGGAAGTTTTAAAAATCCATACGAAAATTCCTTGAATTAATTCAATTCTTCCACACGCCAACGTAACGATATACTTAATTAATTCAATCATTCCGATAACATTTGGCCACAGTTTAGTCGTAACTAGATATAACATTATTGTAGTACTATTATCAGTACCCGGAATGAACTTTATTTATACTTCAAATTCACTAAAGTGTGCAAGAGTGTGCCGTCCAAAGCAGTGCAAAAACATTTAATCCTACTTCATTTTATTTCATGCAGAATCGCCCAGAATCAGCAAGATCCAAACAGAGCTTTAATATTAATTTTCTTCCTTTAAAGCGGCACATTTTCCACTTGAATTGACAAGAGAAAGAATCTGCTTTTGGCGAATAACTCGGCCCAATAATTCGACAACTGACAGACAAAGCGCCTTATCCACCCTTGCAATCTTTCTTATGCTTTGGTTGGTGTCCTAGTTTCTTCCTTGGAGCAACTAAGCAAACGACACGTTTAATCTCTACGAATTTGGAAATGTACCACTTGCTAATCATGGCCTCCACGACGACAAAATCCAAATGTACTAAAAATGCTTGAATCAAAAGAGTGTTATGCTTTCACGTTTGTTATTGATTCTTGAAATTTCAACCCCATTATAAACATTTCGCAGTTTGCTAGGTCGCCTTTATGTCGGTTTAAAGGATGCTTTTAAAGCGAAAGCCCCAAATATGAAATGTATAACGGTATAGCCCACAATAATGCCGACCTACATTTCCATTTTGGGACGCCAGCGAGAAAAAAATGTGCCACAGACGACGTTTGTAGAATTGCAATATTTTATTTGAAGTACAAGAACAACAAAAAGGGGTCAGGTGGGTTGGATATCTTTATGTGCCTATTTCTAAAATATGCATAAATTGTCTAAGTTGAAAATTTCTAAAACGTTTCCTTTAGCTAGTAAGTCAAGGATTGAGATTATTCAAACTGCAGCTAATAAATCGACAATATTAGTAGCTTTCACATACTTTGAGAATATCAGTTTTGATGATTAAGACTTGTTTATAAAAAATTTTGAAATCAAACCAAATCTACCATTTCTTAGTGCGACCAACTAGGTAGAAATTATAAAAAAATAATAATGGGGGATTGTTTGAACAAAATTGGTGAAACAACTTCACTTTTCACATTTCTTATTTTTTAACGTAATTGCAATGTAGAAAACTATTTCAAAGCAGGTGGATTTATTACTTCTCAACTTCCAGTGATGAGATTTTAATGACAAAATCGACAACATGAAAAAGTATATTTTCCTTCATAAAAACCTAAAGTTATTTTGGTCAGGTAAAAATCGTCTACTTTAGCGTCTTTCGAGATGCATACAATTTTAATTACAGACGATACCAGCAATTTATACAATAAGCTTTTAGATATATTCTGTTCACATCTTTTTTGTATGAAGGTAGGTCTTACAGTTTTCGCAATTTAGCTGTGTAAAATTACTTTGTTGTGTTTAAACGAGGTTTACATTTGGAGTTATGGTTTCCAAATGCATTTGGTTAGAAAACATGACAAAACAATCTCTGAAACTTCTTTGTGGCGTGAATCTATAATTCATATTCTTTTTTGGGTATTTCGCCACTCTGCAAATTAAAATTATTAAATAACGTATTAAATAACGAACGTTTCGAGAGACAATCTGCCCTCGTTGTCAACGAATAACAAATAAAAAGGAACAAGAAAACTTAGCTTTTTCACGGGAATTGAAAACCACCAACCTCCAATGAATTGCTCAACATTGACGTTTGTTGATTATCTAAACCTACTTGATCTGATCTTTAAAAATCTATAGCCAACTAGTGTCTAAAAATATTGAGAAAGACGACACGCATTTTTCTTCGTTAAGTAAAATATATGCCGTCTCCTTAATTTTTCGTTTAGTTGGCATCGATTCTTTAGACAAGATCTTTGTGTTATGCCAGTGTACTTTATGATTGTTATCCCAAGCATGTTCTGCCAGCTTAAACTTATTGAATTGAAAGGTTTTCATCATATTTTTATGCTCTTTAACTCTAACTGCTAAAGGTCTGGATGTTTCACCGATATAGTATTTCCCGCATTCACAGGGGATACTATATATACAATTCTTTGAATGTTGTTCTTCGTTGAACGGTTTAGTTTTTGTAAGAAACTGACCGTAAGGTATTCATCGTTTTGAATACCGTCCTAACATTGAATCTATTCCCAATTCGTCTAATTTTGTCAGATATGCCTGGAATATAAGGTATAGTTAGAGTATTATATGTTTGAGTGTCATTTCTTTGTACGCGTGTGGCATTGTTTCGTGTATTGAAAATGTTCCGAACAAGAGTCTCTGGATAGCCATTATCTTGTAAAACATTAACAATAAATTCTTTCTCTTATGAACGACGAAACACCTTCAAAGGTAAAAGGTTCAAGGTAATTTCAATTCCCCCAACTGGAGTGTGGGCTGCTAAGGGACCTTGCGTCCCTCCTCAGCCAACAACGAGAATTATAGCATGGGGGAGAGAAAGCAGGGGTGGAGAATTGAAGAAATGCCAGGAAAGGCGGAGAGGTACTGCCCCGCCATTCACTCAAAGAAGTTAGTTACTCTGTTGAGTAAGGAAAACCAACTAAAAACTTGAATCAGAGCAGAAGGCGGTGGGATTCGGATTCACGACTTCCCGAATGCCAAGTAGACACCTTCAAATGCAAAGTTGCCGTATTTAAGCAGAACAGAAAATAGAACTTTAGTAATTTTTATTTATATATCCAGTTTCAGTGATTGTGTAATTGACAAATTTTTTTAATGAGTTCATAGAAGGTCTTGCAATACTTTAGAATTTAAATACCTCCCCACATGTACTATCAAAATAAGCAGTCAATCTGGCAACAATATTCCATTATTCCACGCGAAAGTAAAATAAAAATTGCGATTCTGTTCACGTTCAGCCTAATAAGAAAAAGCCAAGGCCTTAATGCAAAAATGTGTGAACCGATTAAGCGCTATAGGTTGGGTTGCCTAAACTGCTGGTAGAAGTGATGCCTTCGAGAAGATACATTGATGGAATTTTCGATGCCACTCTTCGGTTTTACCAGTTAAAAATCCTAAAATTGCATCAGACCGCATTGCAACCCTTGATACGTGATTAACTGCGTTATTTGTAATTAAGTAATTGCTCTTTTCTTCTTTTATGTCTATATTTGTTCCCCTTTTTAAATGTACCTACATCAGTTGTGACTTGGCTTTTGTTTGATGCTAGTAGTGATGTAAATTACCCGGGTATTTATTTTTAGGGATAAATACCCGAGGTATTTACCCGGGTAAATACCCAAAATGGGTATTTAAACGGGTATTTATAGCTTCATTTACTAATATTATAAAACTAATCTAACCAGTATAATTGATTCGTAAGTGAAGAAAGAGATGAACATAGAAACAAATATTTGAGTAGACCTGACGCTCATTTTAATTATGGCATATAACAACTAAATATGCCTACTAAAGTAACTTTTTTGAACGGTTATCTCTTTCTTACTCAAGTATCATGTGCTTTTGTTCATGTTATCTCATTACTATCTCATTTTGTTATTTTCTTTGCCTTATTAAGATTGTTTCTTAATATGTATAGAAGTATGTATTATTATTAATGTTCTCCAAGTTAATGCTAAGTTCATTTTTCAAAAATGGAAACAAGTTGTAAAATAATATACAAACAATATAAATCATCTCAATCTCCAGAATAAGAGTCATCACATTTTTTTTTTGTAAATTCTGACGGGTGCAATTTATTGCTTATTGTTTATTTCCATAAACTTCGGCAGCCAATGTTTCTTCCCTATAAATATGTCAGTCTGTGTCAAAACTGACGCAAAAACTAACCTGCTAACATCGAATTTGACATAGATTTACAGTGCCACCAATGACATGTACCCAGAAAGTTGGGGTGATACACCTGCGAGAAACATAAAAGCAAAAAATCTCTTTCTCCACTTTTTAGTACTCACGCTGTACGTAGTTTATTTATTAAGATAAAATTATTATGTGAGTAAAAGTTAGCTTAACTTTCTAAATATTATAAATCTGATAAATACCCAGTTTAGGTATTTACCCGAGGCAGGGGTAAATACCCAGGTAAATACCCATTTATAAATACCCTACCCACTGGGTATTTACCCGACCCACATCACTAGATGCTAGTAGTTAAAGTCGTCGAAAGTTTAATTTCCGGTACTTGTATCTTTGAGATAGAGCTGTGTGGACTTGTGGAGTTGTGGTTGATAATACGGCGGACCGATCGAGCAGTTCATACTGTGTTTTAGCCTTGTGTTCATAAACTCAGGTACCTTTGTATATATTTGGTTCATGCTACATTGCGTTGTAACTCCATCGTGCAACTATAGCTTGAATTAGAACTTTGTGCCCGATTCCCTCAAAAACTAATTTGTGAAATTTGTAACCTAACATGGCGAAAAACTGTATGTACCACCATTTTGATAAACCGTGAATTGCAAAGTTTCGTAATTTAAACAAATGTAAGTTTGATTTGCCACACTTTTTTGAGACACCCTGTATAATCAAAACTATTTAGTAATGTGTACCACAGTCGTACCTACAACTTTCATATCCACAATATTTATGAAACTTTCATAGTTTTAGAAATCTCTTCCAACCCCCCCCCCCCCCCCCCCATAGTTGCCGGACCCTATAAAGCATTCGTACTTAAAGTAAATGACTCCGTAATCTTTGTTTGCCAAGTATTTTACCTCTAATTAATATTGTAGCTGTGAAAGCTTTCGACCGGTAAGTTGTTGTTTTGATTTTAATGTGCACAACTACTCTGGAACAAATTAGTGCCGAGCTTTTAGTGTATAATTTTAACCTTGTTATATCCAGAAAGGCATTAGCTTGATCGTATCCACCCCCTTCAGTCAGTAGAGCACCTTCTTTGTAACACCAATACGTTTGAAACCTGCAACCTAACTTCTAGCTATTTCATACCTAGTGGCAACTACAATTGTCCAGAACTTACTTTAGTGTTAAGTTTCTATTCTGATGGTTATTAAAGTGAACTGTAAATAATAATGATGACAATG
Source organism: Agriotes lineatus (assembly GCA_940337035.1). NCBI lineage: Eukaryota > Metazoa > Arthropoda > Insecta > Coleoptera > Elateridae > Agriotes > Agriotes lineatus. The sequence continues at coordinate 119,860 of CALNHX010001191.1, read as the reverse complement.
TGTGCATGAAGTATCAAAGGTGATATATTGATAACGCCGCAAGTGTGACGTCGCTTTCACATCAATAGATTTTGCACAATTTGGAATTCGCAAAAATTAAGAATGCGTTTTTCAGCTTCACAGTGCTGTGTTGTATATTATCAAATTTTTCAAGTATTTTTAAATGATTTTGTCTAAATTAGCTTATCTACGAAATTTTAATACACCAGTACACAGAAGTTAGATGCGGTGTCCAAATAACATATAAAACGTAATTTCCTTTGAAACCTTAATTACACGAACACCAAAAGCGCGTAATTAATTTAGAATTTAGAGCGTTCTGCGATCTCTTTGATGTTTTCAAACGGGAACTGACATTACCAAATGTATGCTCGTTTTATTACAACAGGAACTCTCGACAACCTCTGTTTCATACATTTAAATCCCCCACGATTTAAATCCCACAACTGGAAGTAAATTGCTTTCCGCTTTGCGGAGACGTGGATCACCTCGTGGAGGCGTGGAACCTGCAATTCGTGGATGACTCACCGTCCTGGAAGACGCGCTCCACGTTGAGGCCGTAGGTCGCACAAGTCTCGTAGTAGGAGCACCTCTTCAGATCGTTGGCCAGTTTACGGGCCCGCGCGTCGTCAATCACGCGGGGATTATTTTCGCTGATCGCATCTGCAACATCAACAACAATTTATTAGTTCATGCCCTGGCGGCAAAGACTTGGAGATAGCTTTGAAACAACAATTAGTTGGTTGCTGAATCACACATATGCACCTATGACTATTAAATAAAAGCAAGCCACAACATAACACCCCTGTACTTAAGTTGATACCTTGTTTGCTTGGTAGGTTTATTGTGTGCTGAACTTTAACTATAATCTAAAAGCAAAAAATAAGTTCAGCATAATTTTATTTCAATGTATTTGCTTAATTTGCACGTACTCAGCCTGTCTGGGTTTATTCATTTTGTTTGTGATAAAGAAAGTGTTTGAATGAAATTAATTTTATAAGGAATTTTTATTATAAAAAGTAGTTATAAAACAATATACCGGGTGTCCATTCTCAGAGTCGAACATAGGCAATTAACATTAGTGCATTCACTCGTTCTTTATTGAAATAATTCATTTTTTTGTAGATAATTTTAACAGACGTTGACAGAAAATACCTGATTTACGCCAACTAATTACCAATTTTTTTGACAAAAAATGTTATCAAACTTGTAAAAGCAAGGCATAGCATATTAAAAAATTCCCAAGTTTTAAATTAGTATTTTAAAATAAAAATCGCATCTTGAATATTATTATTGGTATCATTTGATGCGTAATAATTTTATCTTTCCATTGATACCATTGCATTCCCTGTAAGTTGAATTGGCGAGCAGGAGTCGGAAAAAACGTTCAATACAATGTTAATCGCCTATGTTCGACTTTGAGAACGGACACCCGGTATAAACCTATCTGAACACTATACATACAATCTACCAATTAAAATTATGAATTGCTATTTACTACTTAGCCACTTAGAGGTATGTTAAAAATACACTTTAATAAAAGCAAAATAAATTCTTATCGACGCATAATGATCCACACTCAGAATGGCATTATAATTTAAACAAAGCAAACTTTGAAAATATTTCATCAGAACTTCAAAAAATTAACTGGCAGCAACTATTAAATAAAAGTCAGGAATTAGACGATATTACAGAGACATTTTATAATCAATTATATAAAATCATAGAAAAATTCGTTTCTAAAAAATTGGCAAAACCAAATAAATATTCCATTTGGATCTCTCGAGATACACATATACTTATAAAACAAAAGAATAAAACTTACAAAAAATCAAGAAGCATGGTCTACAATTTTACGATGAATATTCAGAAATAAGAAAAGCAGCCAAAAAGTCGTACAATAAAGATTATAATACCTTTGTAACAGGAATAAACCAAAAAATTCCAAAAGACAAAAAGTCATCTTGGAAGTATGTAAATTCAAAGAAGAGGAACAGGGGCCTCCCAAATACTATGTACCTAAACGAAAAATCAGCATCCTTTTTGCGGAAAACTTCCAGACAATTTATGAGAAAGTACCAGAAGACTTTGAAGCCACAGATATGCCACACAATTACATCATTATCGAACATTATGATAACAGAGAGCGAAATAAAGAAGAATCTTCAAGCATTAAATGTAAACAAAGGAGCTGGCCCAGACAAAATACCAAACATGCTGATAAAATCATGTAGCAATGAAATAAAAGTACCACTAGCAATTCTTTTTCAAAAGTCATTACAAAAAGGACAATTTTCCAAAACAATGGAAGGAAGCAATTATCAAACCCATCTTTAAAGATGGTGATAAGGATAACATAAAAAACTACAGGCCCGTTTCAGAAATTAATGCGATACCAAGTCTTTGAAGCTATTATTAAAGAAGAGATGGAGAACGCAATCAAACAACAGATGCCAGAAACTTAACATGATTTTATGAAAGGACGGTCAACAACAACAAACCTACTACTCTATAAAGACTGTATTCTAAATGCAATGGAGGAAGGTCGGCAAGTAGATGCCATATAAATTACAAAAAGGCATTTGATGGGTACAACACAGCATATTATTAAAGAAATTGGAAGTAATCGGGTGCTACGGAAATCTACTAAACTGGTATTCATCATATTTAACAGAAAGACTACAATACGTAAAAGTAGGAAATAAGTTATCACAAACAATACACTGTCGCACAAGGATCGAATCTATCGCCGCTATTATTTTTAATATTTGTTGCAGACCTGCCAGGAATTTTTGTAAATAGTAAATGCCTTATGTTTGCTGATGACCTCAAACTGTATAAAGAGATCAACAACTCAAATAAGCAACAGGAGATGCAAGAAGGTCTAAACAGATTAGTAAAGTGGTGTAACGAAAGCAAGCTTTTTTTAAATCCAAATAAATGTAAGTTAATTACATTTAACAGAAAAACGGCAAAATCCAGACAGAAGTTACAATCTAGATGGCTCTATATTAGAAGTTGTAAATGAAATTAGGGATCTTGGAGTTATATTCGAGAGTGATATGTCAATAGCCACATAGATCGTACAATAAAGAAAGCAAGGAAGATGCTTGGATTCATGATTAGACAGACCAGAGATTTCAAAATGCAGAAATAATTAAAAGCTTGTACTATAGCTTAGTAAGAACGATACTTGAATATGGGTCACAGATCTGGCATCCATACCAGACTACATAAAAGAATGATCTTGAAAGTGTACAACATAAATTCATCCAATATTATATGTTTAAAAATGGACTAAGGAGAGAAGATAGTAGAATGTAGTTAAGTGTGATATGGTAGTGCTAAATAATCGGTATGTGTTTAACGATATACTGTTGATATTGAAATTATTACGAAACTATACTGACTGCCCTCAATTACTGGCACAACTACAATTTAAGATACCCACAAAAAACACTAGACAAGCAGATCTGTTATTCATCCAATTTCACAAAGTAAACTATGCCTCAAACGGTATATCAAAGATATGTGCACAATTTAACAAATGGACAACAAAAATAAATAGAGACATATACAGTATATCTCCAGACAAGTTAAAATTAATATTAAAACAATTGCTTTTTGGTATAGAAGCTTAACATTATTTTCACAATAGTGACATGACTATTACAGGACATTTTCTAAGTATATAAGTATTTTAAATGAATATTATAGAAAAATTACTTTTTGGTATATTAGTATAAATATTAAGTTAAATTTATTATATAAGTAAATGTTCAGTAATTATCTTTCCACTGATTTAAATTTTTCGGTTGTACTAATTGGATGTAATATCTGTAAGTACAAATATATATTATTATTATTATTATTATATTATAATATTTATAAAATAAATGTGGATTATTTATTAATACCAAAATAAGTCGCCTATGAGAACAATGAAACAATAAAAAATTATTGCAATCACACAAAATCTTCGAAATATCATTGTAAGCGACTCCAAATTGAATTAATTTTTGTATATTTGTTACGGTCAAAATGGTCGTATTTCCTATCTTTTGACGGATTTATTAATCAGCCGCGCCGTCGTTCTGATTTTATCCACCTTTGCCGTGGCGAGCGCATTCTGTTCTTTGCGTGTCGCTGGCCATGTCATACCATTTAATCCAGATATTTGCCAATGCTTAGATGCCGTCCTTGATTCAGCTCGATTTCGACCGTTACGAGTAAGTTGCACGTGGCAATTTAAACTTTCTCTCTTATTCTTGTCGAATTGGTTTAACGTTTCGATATTTTTCTACCTGTTATCAATCCTGTTTTCACCGGCCATGTTTCTGTAATGAGGGTTTAATCCAGCCACGAATGTTCCTGTACAGTCATGTTCTCGTTCCGTATCGTACATGTGCTGTCAAGTTTACTCGCTGTGATGACCTCCTTGGATGCGTGAGTCTTCCCGGCCTTCATTTCAAGCGAATTCCAACTGATGAGACTGTAGCCAAGACTATGATTATACTCAGGGGGCAATCTCGCCGAGAGGGCAACAGTTTAGGTTTTGCGTTTTATTAACTGTTAACTTGCAAATGTGGCGGAGTGCTACCACGGCTCGGGCTGAATCCTTCAGATTCCCCGTGCAGTTAAAATAGGCTTCGATAGGATCCCTTCACGATTCCTCGAATTTCACCTTGTTATTGTGCGATAATCTTGGATTTAGTTCTCATTACATTGCATCTTGCGTTTTGTCATTGTAACAGCACCTCCTATTAGTTTCCCTTAAGGCCTCATCAAATTTTACATTGCTTTAGTAATATTATTCACTATTAAACTTGCACAATCTACTTAGTTTGTTCTTTAACGTAATTATTTTTGTAGTATTTATACATTTGACTGTTATATTTTTAGAACTTATGTTTATTTGGCGCACACGGCATTCTTATTGTATCTATGTGTCATATTATTGATGATTACGCATTTCACTACGATTATATATTTTTATTACTGCAAACTGAGTTATGAACTGCTGGTTGAGATATTTATTGCATTTCATATTATGGTGATTTTGGTAAAGCTCTGAGTGTATGAGTTCTCGTTTCTATCTGAGCACGTTTGATGTATAAAGACTCTTCGGCGCTCGTTATGTATGATTAATGTACTTAAGCTTTTCTAAAGAACCGCACTCCGTCTTCACCGTTTAGCAAGCCGGGCCCTCAAATGCCCATGTTACGATGGTTTGATTTTGGCTTTCAAGTTCTTATAACACATTTTAAATGTTATCATCTCGAGCAATTGTCACGGCCTACATTTTTCAAATCACTGTAAATTCTTCTTCACAACTGGCACAGTTTTGCTTTCCTCTTGCAGGAAATCATGAATACTTTGATTATCACTTTCTGACTCGCTAATAGATTTATTTCGTCGTTTTCTTTTCTCATCTTTATTTTTCGCTAAACTTAATTTTATTTTCGTTTTTCTTCCCTCTTCTGTTTTTGCAAGACCACATTTTCTTTCTTTGTTTGGCGTTCTTCCATTAAAGTTCTCTATCCTATACATTAGATTGCACTTGAAAGCGTTTATTTTGGTGCTCGCTTACGTTTGTTAGTGTGTATAGCTCCAGGCCAATGGAGACGAGTTTGTAATGAAGGTAAAACAGAAGTTGATGGGGTCTGAATTATTGCGTTATTTGTTAAAGGTACAAATGGCTGTCTTACCAATTCTTCAGTTTGATCAGTTTCTTTGGAAGTAGAACCTTTACCATTTTCCTCTTCTGCACTGGAAATATCTTGGTTTATCTTTTTCTCCAATTATGAAGTAGTAGTTTTGAAATGCTCGTCTTATGGATTTGCAACACTTTCAATATTAATTTGCCATATCTCTGTTCTTCAATTCTGCAGTAGAAGCTCTATCATTCTGTTCTTTAGCACTTGTAGCACCTTCAACATTGCTTACCTTCTCTCTGTTTTATAATTTTGAAGCAAAAGCTTTGTCACTGTTTCCTTCTGCATTCGCACTTCCAATATTACTTGCCTTCTCACAGCCGTCTAATTTTGAAGCAGGGACGTTGTCATTTTCTTCTTCTGAATTTGAAACACTTTCATTATTATTTGCTGAAGCTCTATTTTCTATTAATGAAAGACCAAGTCATATCAGCTCGTTACATAATTATTCTGATTGTTCGTATTCTTCATAGGCTGTCTGCGACTCCACAGTTTCTATTACTCCATAAACACCTGGTTCTATATCCAACAGTATTTGTGCAGATACAGTCACATCTTGCTTCCCATTCAATATAGAGGACACACAAAATCTTGTTAATATTTTCTTGACCGATTTTGTCAATCTGACAGTTGCCTTCCAGTCGGTTTTCAAAGGTTTGAAAACACTAACATCGGCAGGCAGTGTTAGGAGGTAGAGTATATAAAATAATACTATTTTCACTACAAATGAGAGCTGTGGCCATCTATTAACACCAAAATTGGCTTGTTTATATTTTTCTTATTAACCCATTCGTTCGCTCCATTTACCATATATTCAAAATATAGTTCGCTCTTCACCCAACCCGATTCTGATCTTCCTTAAAACTAATCTTTTGGGATGGATTGTACTACTTCCTTGGAGGGTCTGACGTATGGAAATAGTACGTAACTGTTTCTCCGCTAGTTGTACAAGTAACAGAACTGTAATGGTGTCTTTTGCATTTCCGCACCAAATTTAATTGATATTTTCCAGCTTTTTGATGCTATGTATAACTTTTCCTAACTTGGGACAAAGGGAGAAACTGGTTTCATCAACATGAAGGACACGCAAACCATCTTGCAATATGTTTTCCTAATTAGCTCCTCGGTTATTATAGCACAGGACGTATTAAGACTCAATAGTTTTGTGAACCAATATTGGATGGCGTTTGCGGAAAGATGAATTCCATTTATTTTCAGTATTCTCATTATTAAAAAGCGTCGTTCGTTTGTCTGCTCTAATTATTTCTGCTGCTGTATTTAGAAGATATTTTTTCCTAGAAAAACCAACTTTCTGTTTAATTTTCTTCGGCGAAAGTCAAGAAAGGGTCAGGTCCATTTGGCGCGATTTCTACACTACACGACCATGTTTTATATCTTGAATTGTTCCTCTAGGACCTAGGTACACCATTATATAGGCGACTCGCTCCACGAATGTGCATGCTTCTAATTGAGAAGCGCATTATTTGAAGGGTATTTTCATTGTATTGACGAATTGGCCGTTTCCTTGTTTTTAGGCGACATTATTCTGAAGAAAATAAGAAGAGTGTTGTAAACCATGTTTTAATTTGCATTTACCAATACAGGAAATAAGGGCTTTCTGACTATACCTTTTTCAATAATCAGCTTTTTAACTATTATACTTGAACATATTAGGTAAACACAATTTTTTAGACTTTCACTGTTCATGTGGTTAAATTTTGCTTAGATTGACGGACATTTCATGTGAAAACGGTGACAAAACACGCATTGGCAGTCCTTTCCAATAGTCGGCCGCTAAGGCGGACATTACTGTTTACACATATTATTAGAAGTAGAAGTCAGTTGCTTTTAAATTCTACTAGTTGGTAGCATGTGAAATTAAATTGATAGTTGAGCTGAGTACTAGAGAGCTGCCTGAATAGTAATACCGTAGTTTTGATATCTTACATTTTCTTATTACTATAACCAGTTATGTCGAAGGCCGACTTTCAGCAATGGCTAACTTATGGGCATTTAAAACGTTCCATGGAAGATATGTATTAACATGTAAAAGTATCACTAGCGGAAGCATTAAAAAATAACAAGAAATCGCTAGGTTAAGTTTTATTCCGTAAAGATATATGTTATAATTCGACTATCCGTCGATTTCTTGGACCAAGCCCAATCCTGTCCACTTGTTTATGTAATGTTCAAAATCATGACACCAGCGTGTCGCAGGAATGTAGCGCCCCGAATTGCAGACCTCTAATTCAGCAAAAGGGACTTCACGTCGAAAGAATATTGGCTATTTTGCTGACAGTGCATGGCAATTTTTTCCATTTATCATTATACTACGCACAGACGAGAAGATTGCGTTCTTTGCAATTAACGTATGTCACATTCTTTACCCCGCACAGGAGGGAAAATACATCCTTAGCAGAATGATCTTCGACATTGAGTACGAGGCATTTGAGTGAGCAAGTTCTATTACGTGGCGCAGGGAGCATACGTTAGTTGCATAAAAATTGGGAGTCTCTTTTATCGTGAAGTAAAACTTCAACTGTGGTTAAATGCCGGATCAATCCGAGGCTCCTCAATAATTACGAATAAGGAACAGCGAATCACGTAAGTGCCGTTAATTAAGTTACCCTTCAAATCACATTTATGGATACAGCAGCTGGTTATCTTCACGCCGTGCTCCCCGATTCGGTTTCGATTTTGCCCATGCAGCATCGCTGTCTTTGCCTCGCAGCATCCTCAATGGTCAGATTGAGAGATGTGTAATCAACGCCGCACGCAGCAAGAGTGATCTCTGCAGTTAACCAGAAACGCCCTGCCACCAGCTCAAGGAAGATGTATTACAATTGCTTGAATTACATATGCTGCCGTGAAAAGTGAGTGTTTCAAACATTTTCTGTGTTCGGCTGTTCCAGCGATGTCTTGTACGCTAGTTGAGGCAGATCCGTAGCCTCTTCCAGGCATTTTTGTGCTTGCATTTTAATAATTAACTGTTAGAGTTGACAATATTGTGTACATGCCATTTTGTTTGTTGAAGTTATGCAGTAGATATCTTGTTAAAATTTCCGTCTTTGTATAATTGTATACTGTTTTATTTGATGTACAGCAGATGGCAGTAGCGTGTCGAGAATAAAAAAATCCCCGTTGGTGAAAGGCTGATTCACACATCATCCCCAAGGAGTACCTATCGTAATGATTCCTGCCCCCTGTTGATTGCGGACTGAGTCTTGACTGTAATCTAGCCGTGCAGTCTTTGTTACATAACGCTGCGATCGTATAGCTTTTCAAGTAATCACAACAACCAATTTGACACCCCCTCAGAGGCTTTTAGCTTTTCCATTGCACTTGTTTTGGTCGTAATTACCATTTTATCATGTAACAAAATACTAATACAATTAATATGAGGCCGTAGTAATAGTACTTAATACATTACTGAGAGAGATTTGTATAACCGAATACATTATAGCCATCTATAACACGACAAATAGAGCAGAATTCAGAAACTATTGCGTTATCATTCTGAAGCGATTAGTAATGAAGAGAATAATTAAACGGTTAAGCACTACTCTTTTAAGCGAACAACCGTTACCTTACTATTGCTGAAGGCAAGGTTTGGATACTAAACAAGTGACAAAAATAAAGGTAACAATATGACTATGGATTATTGGGGCGAGTTGTGGTATATGCATCGACCACAAATGCTAGAGGTAGAAGAATCCACAATAAACACTGTAGATATCGAAGTTTCTGCAATACGACCACTTTCAAAAAACGACAGAGGGACCATGACCGAAAAAATGATTTGACATTCTCTAGAACGTAAAAAACGTGAATGATCTAGGAAACAGGAAATAAGAAGATAATACGAATAATGTACTCACAGATGGAGATCCACTACTGTAAACTACTTGCAATATATGTAACCTGTATATGTAATAGGTAATGGACGACGAGCGATAAGGGCAGGAGGATGTCAACGCCCCACCGAAACTAGAGCATCGCCACATCCCGCACCTCGCCTCCAGCGGGAGCAGCCGTTGTGTACCTGGCTTTGTTTGCTATCACTTTTGTTGTTTGCGTATTTGTCGCCAGAAACACAATACTGGGGAAAAATGAAGCGGCAAACGGGTCCGCTGGAGCGACGTTCAATTGAATGCGGGGGCGCTAATGCAGGAGTGGGCAACTTGGTATTACATCGCATTTCGAGCTTTTCCGTGCGCTTGAACGGGCATGTCGAAGTGATCTGTCTGGAAACCCTTCGGCGCCAGAATTGCGGAGAGGTGCAAGAAAAGGAAAAAGACTTGGTGTCGCTGAATAAATCACCGCGGTGAACGAGGCGTCCTGTTATTCCACGGACACCTGTTATAGAGCTTTATGTATTCCGCAGGGATGGGTTAGAAAAACCCTTCTACCCATTTTTGCTGCAAGCTGTTCCTTACAAGAATCGATGAATTTCGATATTGCAGCATTGGTGAAATGAATGCTTTTCACATGGTGATTTGCAACTAGAAGTTTTTCAAAGAAATTCAGTGAACCAACAGATAAACGCTAAACGGTCGTTCAAGAAGGGTAGGTCAATGTAGTAATTAGTCACCAGAGCTCGCTAATAATAGTAGAGATATATCAGCAACTCATTAAAATCTATTTAAAAATGCACAGTACATACTATTCAGTCCAGGCGAACAGGAAACTCTTCAAGTACCAAAGTATAAAATTACTATGCCTCTCGCCATGGCACAGACATGCAACACGCTATTAAACGTTAGGAAAGAAGCGGAAATTTTTATAAAGGCCGTGTTTAAAGTATCAACCACAGCCACGTAAGGAAAGTCAAACGGCCTCTATCATTATGGTGATTAGGCTAACTGGAGCTGGGAACGGCGTTGAAAACGAAATTTAAGCTCACAACTCACCTTGCGTTCCTACGAGAATAAGAGGAATTTCGGCGGAATTTCGGTAATGTGACATCTTCGTGTAGTAGTTGTAAATCGCGTTGAACGACGACTCGTTCTCTAGGCTGAACACGAAAATGACTGCATCCACCCAAGCCGTGAACTGTAACAAGGAAAATGTACGATATTTAACGAACAACATGAAAATTTAAAAAAATCTAATATAAATGTAATAAAAGTTAAAAACCGGATTTTAGCTTCTCCTTAATAATCACATCAAGATACTACTAACTACCTATTTTGCAGCCACATTTTTGTGTGTTAACAATAGAATTATCGTTTTTCTCTTTAGCAAACATGCAAACAATCATACATTTGCAACGCATGATGCAAACAGTTCTTTCAAAGTTATCAAAAATACATAATTTTAAATATAAAAATGTTGGGGAGTTACACTCTATGGAATAGTTTGGACTCTGAGACTTGGAAGACCTCTTCTGGAACTCAGTTAACTGGCACACGCTTCAACGGCGTACTACGTGATATGAGAGTAGTATGGCGACACCTAAATTGGAGCAAGGTCATTTGATTCGCGGATTCGCGGTTTAATTCGCGGAATTATTCGCGGATTTCGCGGTTTTATTCGCGGATTGACCTAATTAATTTCGCGGTTTGATCTAATTAATCACATATGAAGTTTGATATGGAATTTACATATGTGCTACTGATTAAATTACGCATTAGATTTTTTAATTTGCTTCTGGAATTACGCGTCGGACTTCGGCGGCCATCTTGGATTTCTGGCGGGAATATTTGAAATTTGAATTTTTTCCGATTTTTTTCTAAGTTCCATTATTTGAATTTAAATCTCCCGGGGTGTCGGCCATCTTGGTGCGCGCGCACTTCTCACGGCGGTTGTTTTTAAATTTGAATTTTCGCGGAAATATTTGAAATTGAAACTGGTGGATCTATCTCGCTCTTCGAAGCTGCTGTCTCTCTCTTGCATTCACTCGCGGAAATATTTAAATTTAAAAAAAGCTATTTGTGTCGGACCCGAGTGGGAATCGAACCCTCTACGTTTGCATACACATTGGGCTCACATTGATCGATGCCGCTAGACCACGGAGCGCTACGGGATTTAAAGGGTTTGAGCGGTGTGCCATCCCGCTTGAGTACCGCTATGCTGTCATATTATAAAATTATTTATTTCCTGAAAATTATAATTAATAACAGATGAACTGCATTGTGCATAATTTAGAACCATAGTAATATTTTTAAAAGGCGAAATAATTATTTTAGTCCCTTATATAAATACACGCATTCTGACTATGCTAGCTTTCTCTTTCAAAGTTTTGACGTCATTGCATAGCGGGCTGTAAATTTTAACCGACAAAATGCATTGTTACCGGGGGATTGTATCTGCTGGAGTTTAGACTTTTTATAATAGAAATTAAATAAATGAACTGAATCACTCAAATGGGTTATAACGCTCAGGATCAAGCGGTCTCTATTTAATAAATGTGTTTTACAATCAACCATTGTTTTATTTGCAGACGGTATAGAAAATCTATTTTATTTTAAATAAACGTTGTACCACACAACCTATTTTTCAAAAATTTAGATTATAAGAATAGGGAATGTTTAGCTTATTGTGTTTAAAGGTTGGTACAATTTAAAAAAAAATTAGATTTGCAACAGCTTTTGCTGTAATTAGTGCTTTTATTTTTATAATATGAGTGACGTGTATGCGTGGATTAACGATATTTCCATCGTTCTCTGCCTGCTATATAGATGGAAATTTCCTCTCGAGTTCTTGGTCAATCGAATATATTCCGGCGAAATGCTGTAACATATTTAAATTTATGTTGCTATGCGTGCTTACAAAAAGACGTTATGGAGCAATCAATTAATTGATCTAATTAAATTCGCGGTTGTCAAATAATATCAAATTTTAAACTTTGAACACAACAGTTTTAAAATATTGCTCGGCTAACATAAAGAAGATATACGTATTGCTTGAGTAAGAAAGAGATAAACATAGTAGCAAATATTGGAGAAGGCTTGCCTAATTTTAATTATGACATTTGTCAACTAAACATGCCTAGTACTAATAGAAATAATTACTTTATTTTTATAATCTGCTCTTTTATAATATCGCTGCGGAACTTACGAGACGTTCTTTATGTTTACTTTAGAAACCCTTAACCCTTTTCATTTAAATCGCGAAATCCGCATAAATATATTACTATAAAAAATCGCGAAAAGTGTTGAGTAAATAAATGCAACGCATTGTAAAGCCGTAAAACTTTTAGTTATTGTACGTTTACAAGATGGGTCTTTTGACAAAGTGGAAGAACCAAACTATGCTATTGTAAATGTACAGATTTTTCACTGTCAATTTGTATATAACAACTTAATGTAAATTGGTATTTGGAACATTTTAACGAAAACAGCGACTTCTTTCGGCATAAACTGTTTCTTCTCACTACGGAACCCTATTTTATAAGTAAACGTCTGAAATTGTGTCATTATATCGATAAAAACTGCATTTTAGTTTAAAAAATTCCAATATAAATGCAAACGGACGAAAATAAAAACGCAATTAACCACAAAGTAACATAATTTTGAATAAAAAAACACAATTTCGTTGGAAAAATGTTCTGTTTCACTTAAAATTTTACAAAAACTGACATCATGTCACTTGAAATTATACAAAAAACGACATTTTTATCCAATAAGCGATAAAAAAATACGCCGTCTCACATAAATTTTAGAAAATCGACAGCATCTCCCATGAAAATTTATAAAAATCGGCATCTTGTCACATTAAATTCTGTAAAAACGACAAAAACAATATTTTTTTCACAACTTTCATTGAAAAATAGTAAAATTTTACGAAAATACGTCTGTGCTGACGACAAATGAAAATAAATTTGAATAGAAACACGCAAAAATTACGAAAAGACGTATGTGTTGACCCCAAAGTAACAAAAATTTGAATAAAATCACACAATCATACAGCATCTCACATAAATTTTCGCAAATATCGACATCATGTCACATAAATTATACAAAAACTGTCATCACGTCACTTGAAATTATACAAAAAACGATATTTTATTCAACACACGATGAAAATTGAACAAAAATCACGCAATTACAAGCCATCTCACATAAATTTTCACAAAAATCGACATCATGTTACATAAACTATGCATAATTTTGCAAATGTTTTACACTTTTTATAAAATGCATCGCTCAAAATTAAAAGAAATAGCAATTTCGTTGAAAAAATCTACTACCACAATCATTTCGATAAACAAAATTCAAAAAATCTTATACTTTTGACGGAAATATATGTATGTTGACCACAAATTAACATAATTTTTAAATAAAAACGCGCAATTCGTTGAAAAAAATATTCTGACACCACCAAAACACGCAATTTCATTGAAAAATATATATATGTTGTCCGCAAATTAACATAAAGTTGAATAAAAACACGTAATTTTGTTGAAAAAATGTTCTGGCCCCTTCATTTCACTTAAAATTTTACAAAACTGCCATCATAACACTTGAAATTATACAAAATATATGTATGTTGATCACAAATTAACATAAACCTGAATAAAACACACAATTTCGTTGAAAAATTTGCAAATGTTTTACACTTTTTTATAAAATGTATCGCACAAAATTAAAAGAAATCACAATTTTCTAAATTATATCACGCTATTATGAAATCGTAGATTGATTTTTTTGAAATTTTACACTTTGTAACTGTAAAATAACTACAAATACTAATATTTTAGCTTTAGACTTTGTAATTATTGCAGATTCGAGAAAAAAAACAAAGCAGAGTGGAAATAAAAAACACAAACACTTTGTAATAAACAAATATATTGTTCTTATTTCGTATAATACTTAATAATATAAATATAAATGTACAGCAGAATGTCTTATTTCTAAAAATTCGCTAGCAATTTACAAAACTGTAGTTTGAGGTGCACGACATTTCAAATTAAAAAGACTGCAAGTAATAAAATCAGAAATTCATTGTGTAATTTTAAAGTTTAAGATGCACCCAATCTAGAATTCCCTTCGTTTTTGGTGTTGATGACATCTGCCTTAGAGGCGTTTTTCTAACGGCCCTTTTTTGGAGGCGTTTCCTTATCGGCGTTCTTCTGACTGAACCTTTTTGATGTGGACTTGGATGAGTAGCTGGTGTTTTTAATTTATATTCTAAATCGGACTCGCAGTTATCAGTTTCCATTTCGGTTTTTCCTGTAGTATCAGTCGGGGTTGGCTTCTTTTGCTGTTTAGGTTTAGCTAGCAGCACATTAGCAACGTTAAGGTCTTTGATGTACTCAGCAAACTGTAGGCGTCCGGGTGGATTAATAGTTTTTCGAGGCCGCAGAGTGTCATGAATTAAATCGACTATGTTAGACGCCGGTAAAATTTCACCCTTTATAGTAACGGTGCCCTTGTGATCCCAGCTCACATCGTTTGAGGTACTCAAAATGCGTAGGAAAACTTCAGCTTTTTTCTTAAAAGTTTTGGGAAGTGTAGATAAAATAACGGCATTTGATAGGCTGTCACTGGTTGTTTCAATAGGTATTTTGATTGGCTGCCGCGCCTGGTTTGTGAAATGAAGGAATCGTTGTAAAACCTGATTGTACTGGATCCATTTATCGTGATCAGTTAATTTGGACTTTAAAACTTTTTGCATTTCGTCATCAAGCTGTGATAATATATTTTTCTCCGCATCATCGCCAGACTTAAGACGTTGGACAAATTCCGGCGATACAATCAACATCTTCCGCTCTTTGTCCATTTTAGTCGAAAAGGAGCTCAGTCGTTTGTTCTAGTAGAGCCGTCGTGAATAAACTAGCTTAAAATCAAGACTTTCATAATAAATATATAAAAAAAATATGACAGGTACGGGAATCGAACCCGTATTCTCTCTCGAGATCAGAGCTTAAATCTGACGCCTTAACCATTCGGCCAACCTGCCTCCCTATATAAACGAGCACTCTCTGCATAATTAAGAAAACATATAGTTTAAAAAGCCTTCTGCATGCAATTTCAAACAATATTTCATATAAATTAAGCCATGTACAAATTTCTAAATCGGTTTTGATATATATTTTATCGAAAGATTGGACCCACAGCTACCGTTTTATTACTATTTGTCGTGATGCGTCATCGATGAATTTTACAAGAGCCAGCCTGTCTGCGATGTGACGTAGGTAATGTGTCCACCCCTTTTTATTTTAAAATTCTATAAAAACAGAGGCCCGACTGATGCCGCACTAACACGTTTTAAACCATTGTACTCTGTTACCTGATGCGGCAGCAGTTTTGGACCTCTGATTTTATAGAATTTTAAAATAAAAAGGTATGGAGACATTACCTACGTCACACAGCAGACAGGATGGCACTTGTAAAATTCATCGATGACGCATCACGACAAATAGTAATAAAACGGTAGCTGTGGGTCCAATCTTTCGATAAAATATATATCAAAACCGATTTAGAAATTTGTACATGGCTTAATTTATATGAAATATTGTTTGAAATTGCATGCAGAAGGCTTTTTAAACTATATGTTTTCTTAATTATGCAGAGAGTGCTCGTTTATATAGGGAGGCAGGTTGGCCGAATGGTTAAGGCGTCAGATTTTAAGCTCTGATCTCGAGAGAGAATACGGGTTCGATTCCCGTACCTGTCATATTTTTTTTTATATATTTATTATGAAAGTCTTGATTTTAAGCTAGTTTATTCACGACGGCTCTACTAGAACAAACGACTGAGCTCCTTTTCGACTAAAATGGACAAAGAGCGGAAGATGTTGATTGTATCGCCGGAATTTGTCCAACGTCTTAAGTCTGGCGATGATGCGGAGAAAAATATATTATCACAGCTTGATGACGAAATGCAAAAAGTTTTAAAGTCCAAATTAACTGATCACGATAAATGGATCCAGTACAATCAGGTTTTACAACGATTCCTTCATTTCACAAACCAGGCGCGGCAGCCAATCAAAATACCTATTGAAACAACCAGTGACAGCCTATCAAATGCCGTTATTTTATCTACACTTCCCAAAACTTTTAAGAAAAAAGCTGCAGTTTTCCTACGCATTTTGAGTACGTACCTCAAACGATGTGAGCTGGGATCACAAGGGCACCGTTACTATAAAGGGTGAAATTTTACCGGCGTCTAACATAGTCGATTTAATTCATGACACTCTGCGGCCTCGAAAAACTATTAATCCACCCGGACGCCTACAGTTTGCTGAGTACATCAAAGACCTTAACGTTGCTAATGTGCTGCTAGCTAAACCTAAACAGCAAAAGAAGCCAACCCCGACTGATACTACAGGAAAAACCGAAATGGAAACTTGATAACTGCGAGTCCGATTTAGAATATAAATTAAAAACACCAGCTACTCATCCAAGTCCACATCAAAAAGGTTCAGTCAGAAGAACGCCGATAGGAAACGCCTCCAAAAAAGGGCCGTTAGAAAAACGCCTCTAAGGCAGATGTCATCAACACCAAAAACGAAGGGAATTCTAGATTGGGTGCATCTTAAACTTTAAAATTACACAATGAATTTCTGATTTTATTACTTGCAGTCTTTTTAATTTGAAATGTCGTGCACCTCAAACTACAGTTTTGTAAATTGCTAGCGAATTTTTAGAAATAAGACATTCTGCTGTACATTTATATTTAGATTATTAAGTATTATACGAAATAAGAACAATATATTTGTTTATTACAAAGTGTTTGTGTTTTTTTATTTCCACTCTGCTTTGTTTTTTTTCTCGAATCTGCAATAATTACAAAGTCTAAAGCTAAAATATTAGTATTTGTAGTTATTTTACAGTTACAAAGTGTAAAATTTCAAAAAAATCAATCTACGATTTCATATAGCGTGATATAATTTAGAAAATTGTGATTTCTTTTAATTTTGTGCGATACATTTTATAAAAAAGTGTAAAACATTTGCAAATTTTTCAACGAAATTGTGTGTTTTATTCAGGTTTATGTTAATTTGTGATCAACATACATATATTTTGTATAATTTCAAGTGTTATGATGGCAGTTTTGTAAAATTTTAAGTGAAATGAAGGGGCCAGAACATTTTTTCAACAAAATTACGTGTTTTTATTCAACTTTATGTTAATTTGCGGACAACATATATATATTTTTCAATGAAATTGCGTGTTTTGGTGGTGTCAGAATATTTTTTTCAACGAATTGCGCGTTTTTATTTAAAAATTATGTTAATTTGTGGTCAACATACATATATTTCCGTCAAAAGTATAAGATTTTTTGAATTTTGTTTATCGAAATGATTGTGGTAGTAGATTTTTTCAACGAAATTGCTATTTCTTTTAATTTTGAGCGATGCATTTTATAAAAAGTGTAAAACATTTGCAAAATTATGCATAGTTTATGTAACATGATGTCGATTTTTGTGAAAATTTATGTGAGATGGCTTGTAATTGCGTGATTTTTGTTCAATTTTCATCGTGTGTTGAATAAAATATCGTTTTTTGTATAATTTCAAGTGACGTGATGACAGTTTTTGTATAATTTATGTGACATGATGTCGATATTTGCGAAAATTTATGTGAGATGCTGTATGATTGTGTGATTTTATTCAAATTTTTGTTACTTTGGGGTCAACACATACGTCTTTTCGTAATTTTTGCGTGTTTCTATTCAAATTTATTTTCATTTGTCGTCAGCACAGACGTATTTTCGTAAAATTTTACTATTTTTCAATGAAAGTTGTGAAAAAAATATTGTTTTTGTCGTTTTTACAGAATTTAATGTGACAAGATGCCGATTTTTATAAATTTTCATGGGAGATGCTGTCGATTTTCTAAAATTTATGTGAGACGGCGTATTTTTTTATCGCTTATTGGATAAAAATGTCGTTTTTTGTATAATTTCAAGTGACATGATGTCAGTTTTTGTAAAATTTTAAGTGAAACAGAACATTTTTCCAACGAAATTGTGTTTTTTATTCAAAATTATGTTACTTTGTGGTTAATTGCGTTTTTATTTTCGTCCGTTTGCATTTATATTGGAATTTTTTAAACTAAAATGCAGTTTTTATCGATATAATGACACAATTTCAGACGTTTACTTATAAAATAGGGTTCCGTAGTGAGAAGAAACATTTTATGCCGAAAGAAGTCGCTGTTTTCGTTAAAATGTTCCAAATACCAATTTACATTAAGTTGTTATATACAAATTGACAGTGAAAAATCTGTACATTTACAATAGCATAGTTTGGTTCTTCCACTTTGTCAAAAGACCCATCTTGTAAACGTACAATAACTAAAAGTTTTACGGCTTTACAATGCGTTGCATTTATTTACTCAACACTTTTCGCGATTTTTTATAGTAATATATTTATGCGGATTTCGCGATTTAAATGAAAAGGGTTAAGGGTTTCTAAAGTAAACATAAAGAACGTCTCGTAAGTTCCGCAGCGATATTATAAAAGAGCAGATTATAAAAATAAAGTAATTATTTCTATTAGTACTAGGCATGTTTAGTTGACAAATGTCATAATTAAAATTAGGCAAGCCTTCTCCAATATTTGCTACTATGTTTATCTCTTTCTTACTCAAGCAATACGTATATCTTCTTTATGTTAGCCGAGCAATATTTTAAAACTGTTGTGTTCAAAGTTTAAAATTTGATATTATTTGACAACCGCGAATTTAATTAGATCAATTAATTGATTGCTCCATAACGTCTTTTTGTAAGCACGCATAGCAACATAAATTTAAATATGTTACAGCATTTCGCCGGAATATATTCGATTGACCAAGAACTCGAGAGGAAATTTCCATCTATATAGCAGGCAGAGAACGATGGAAATATCGTTAATCCACGCATACACGTCACTCATATTATAAAAATAAAAGCACTAATTACAGCAAAAGCTGTTGCAAATCTAATTTTGTTTTAAAATGTACCAACCTTTAAACACAATAAGCTAAACATTCCCTATTCTTATAATCTAAATTTTTGAAAAATAGGTTGTGTGGTACAACGTTTATTTAAAATAAAATAGATTTTCTATACCGTCTGCAAATAAAACAATGGTTGATTGTAAAAACACATTTATTAAATAGAGACCGCTTGATCCTGAGCGTTATAACCCATTTGAGTGATTCAGTTCATTTATTTAATTTCTATTATAAAAAGTCTAAACTCCAGCAGATACAATCCCCCGGTAACATGCATTTTGTCGGTTTAAAATTTACAGCCCGCTATGCAATGACGTCAAAACTTTGAAAGAGAAAGCTAGCATAGTCAGAATGCGTGTATTTATATAAGGGACTAAAATAATTATTTCGCCTTTTAAAAATATTACTATGGTTCTAAATTATGCACAATGCAGTTCATCTGTTATTAATTATAATTTTTCAGGAAATAAATAATTTTATAATATGACAGCATAGCGGGTACTCAAGCGGGATGGCACACCGCTCAAACCCTTTAAATCCCCGTAGCGCTCCGTGGTCTAGAGGCATCGATCGATGTGAGCCCAATGTGTATGCAAACGTAGAGGGTTCGATTCCCACTCGGGTCCGACGCAGGAAGCTTTTTTTAAATTCAAATATTTCAGCGAGTGAATGCACGAGAGAGACAACAGCTTCGAAGAGCGAAATAGATTTACCAGCTTGAATTTCAAATATTTCCGCGAAAATTCAAAATTAAAAACGACAGCCGTGAGAAGTGCGCGCGCACCAAGATGGCCGACGCCCGGGAAGTTTAAAATTCAAATAATGGAACTTAGAAAAAAAATCGGAAAAAATTCAAATTTCAAATATTCCCGCCAGAAATCCAAGATGGCCGCCAAAGTCCGACGCGTAATTCCAGAAGCAAATTAAAAAATCTAATGCGTAATTTAATCAGTAGCACATATGTAAATTACATATCAAACTTCATATGTGATTAATTAGATCAAACCGCGAAATTAATTAGATCAAACCGCGAAATTAATTAGATCAAACAGCGAAATTAATTAGATCAATCCGCGAAATTAATTAGGTCAATCCGCGGATTTAATTAATCGTTTGATTGACAGGTTGCTCCAGTTTAGGTGCCCCTCTACTACTCACGGTATCAGAGAGTTCAAGACATAATTGAAATTAGATAACAATCAGAACAAACTATAAGATAGTTTGAATATATATGAAAAGCAAAAGTCGAATAAATATTTTGAAGTCAATTGAAATGTCAAATTTAATATAAATAAATTGTATTGTAAATTATCCAGGAGTGTTAGCTTTAAAAAAATGTGTGAATAGCTTACTATGGTGAATTTAAATTGAGAATAATAACAACGAATTTTTATTAATAAAAGGTACATGTAAAAAGTGTGTAAATAGTAAAATTTGAAAATAAACCCATATTAAAATGAATTTTCTGGTTTAAAAGGGTATGAATGGTTGACATGGACAAATAAATGACTACGAAATACAAATTTAAAACGAAACTATAGTATTGGAAAATTACCTATAATACTACTATTGGAGCAGGAATAAAAATAATGGTATTTACAAGAACAAAGTGAACAGCTACGTCAGACGAATAGTCTTTTATGGAATTGGTGATATGAAGTCTGCGTTTGATTTGAATAAATTGCATTGTGGTTAAACAGGCCACTGGTGTATAAGAGGAAGAAGAAGCATTGGACTCACTGTTTGGTGAACACATCTACACCTGAGTTTGATTTGGATAAACTGCATTGAAGTTATTGTTGGAGTGAGTCGTTATCAGGAGGGCTGTTTTTCTTGGGTTGCTGTGTGAATCTGCATCCGTATATCGTTCATTGTGGCAGTTTGGATTGGTGATAGCTCTTAGTCGCAGCTTCAAGTAGGGCGGTTCTTGCAGACCAGTAACTTGCAGTGCTGGTATCTTCATTGGAGCTATAAAACGAGCAATAATTATTATAATAGTTGTATTTTCCACGTTTATGGCAAAAATAAATGATCTAATATAATGTGTCATAAATTACAATATTATAGAAAAAAAATGCATTTAGTACTCTAGATGAAAGTGAGTTTTTTTTAGTTCGGTGAGATTGCTAACTCGCTACGCTCGTGAGCATTCTCACCTCACCAAAAAAACCTCGCTTTCATCTCTTGTTGTAAAATATACTATTTTTCGACGACTGACACCGAAAGTAGATTTTTCTCACTGTCATTTAACAACAGAAAGTTGACATTTCCCGCTGAGCGTGCGTTTTCATCATTTTGCCGCTCGCCGAGCGTTTTGGGTTTCCGACGGAACAAAATAGGTAGCCACGTCCGAATGTTTCCTTGACAATGGCCGTCATTTGTCGAAATAATCGCGTCACATGTCTAATAGACTGCGCGAGTAATGTTAACTTGATTGTCAATTAATATTTGCAATAAAATGAAATATGATATAATTGGAATATGTATAATGCTAACCAACATTTATAAGTAGCTAATTCCATGGCTACCGAGATCTCAGATGTTTATGGCCACCCGGTACTATTTCGACGACTGACATCGAATGTAGTTTTTTCTTACTGTCATTTGACAACAGAACGTTGACATTTTCCGCTGAGCGTGCGTTTTCATCACTTTGCCGCTCGCCGAGCGTTTTGGGTTTCCGCGTGAACAAAATA
The DNA here is from genome assembly GCA_940337035.1 of Agriotes lineatus. NCBI lineage: Eukaryota > Metazoa > Arthropoda > Insecta > Coleoptera > Elateridae > Agriotes > Agriotes lineatus. The sequence continues at coordinate 97,565 of CALNHX010001191.1, read as the reverse complement.
GCTAGCCACGTCCGAATGTTTCCTTGACAATGCCCCCCATCTGTCGAAATAATCGCGTCACATGTCTAATAGACTGCGCGAGTAATGTTAACTTGATTGTCAATTAATATTTGCAATAAAATGAAATATGATATTTTCCTTTAATAATATGCTCAGACATCGAAAAAATAGTATGTATGTTTCGAGCTAAAAGTGCGCTTGCCGCTTTTGCATAATTTTGCTGGTTTCGGCATTGCCTCAACCAGCAATATTCATGGGCAAGCGGCAAGAATGCACTTTCAGCTCTTAACATACAATATACTATTTTATCGAGTCGTGTAGAAAGCCCTTGCTTCGTTCAGTTATTAACTTATTTTTTAATTTAACAACAGAAACATGGATCAGATTAAAACGACATTAAAATATATGCGGCTACGTTTAATTTGAATGTGTTTGAATTTGATTGAAAATCGTACGACACTCATTAATGACCAATAGAAAAATTAGTTTACGAGCCGTAACCAAGACAACAACAAAAATTTTTTGTAGGTAGACCAACCTAACTGTAAGGGTTTGTGTCGTTACGATTTTCTTACCGAATCTGCATTCGAGCATTACTTCATATCCGGACATTATTTTTCGTGCAATCGTCCCCCTCGGGCAAATTAATACGACGTTGTTGGAACGCACTCAAAAAAAATTCCGGAAAGAATTAATGATCTTATGAGATTATATATGAAAATAATAACTGCCATTGACATTAGACGATCGATGTGGAAGTTGATGATCTATCTGGCCTTTTAAAAGACTTGCAAAAAATTACAAACATTTGGCCTTTGACTATTGAAGAATGCAAAAAACAATCAGTTTTTCAGATGACCGAAGTAGGACTGATGGTTTTGAAGACCAGAATTATTTCGTTTTCAATAATATATCTTTAACAATGTTATAAGTAATTTAACAACGCCTTTAATTAATTACTTTATTTACTTATGTAGACATTTACTGATATCATGTGTTAAGAATAGAGGTGGGCAATCCGATTCATTTTTGGGAGTCGATTCTTACGATTCAATGAATCAACATGAACCGATTCATTCGATTCGTTCATTTGAACGATTCAGTTTTGTTCGGTTGGGTCCCTGAATTTTAGATTTTGCACCGAGCGCATTTGTGTTCTTGAAACCAGACACTATGAATCATGAACCTTCCATACTATCTTTGCTGTGCTTGCTGAAATGCGCTTGCCGCTTGGTCAGTTATCAGTTTAATTGCATTGCAGTTGCAGGTATTACTTATGAAACAGTGGCACTAGGCGGTTTATTGTTTTTTTTTGTATGTGAATAATATAAAACAATGGAAATGAATTAATGTAACACTTTTTTCTAATAAAAATTATGCCTAAAATAATTAGTTATCAATTTGTTAAATAATCCAATTCAATTCAAAAAGCAAATCAACCATACAAGTTTAAGATTCAGTTTCGTTTAGTTCGTCCCGTTCGCGTTCGGGTTTCAATTTTTGAATCGCGCATTGCGTCGTACGATCAAAATCTAAAACACAAACGACGAACTGAGACAAGAAGGAACCGATTCATAAGATTCACGATTCTTTATTCAGATTTAAATCACGCTGCGCAGCGTCGTACAAAACGTAACTTCGAATCAATTGAACGACGAATCGAGACAGGAAAGAACCGATTCATACGATTCTTTGGTCGGAGTCGTTCAAATGAACGATTCGTTCATGAATCGCCCCACCTCTAGTTAAGAATACAATTTGATAGTAACGGGGATTTTAAGTATTATTTAAATGGCAGAAAGAGACCTTTCCTAGTTATCCTTATAAAACCAGATATATTTAATTTAATGTAATTTAACTTTAAATTGAAAAATAATATTTAAAGTGAGTTTTGTACATTTTGGAAATTTTCGATTAACGACTTTGTAACATTGTTGTAGAGGGAAGATTACAAAATATCTTTATCTACAACTGTCAAATAATAAGTGAATTATATATTCAACTCTAAATACAAAAAGCGGCTCATATTACACTAGTGGAATATGAAATTTCATATTCCACAGGGTATTTTTTTAATTAGTGGGTTACATTGTCAATAAATGATATTAACGTCGAGGTTAGCAGGTTAGGTTTTGCATCAGTTTTGACACAGACTCAAAACCTAACCTGCTAAGCTTAAATTTGACATAGACTGACGAAAAACCTAACATGCTAACCTCGAATTTGACATAGACTTACAGTGCCACCAACTATATACATAGTTGTAAATAAAATATTGTATTTGACATTCATATAATGGCTGTATTACACTTGGATAATTACAACACTCGCCTTCGGCTCGTGTGTAAACTTCATCCTCATGTAATATAGCCTGCATTATATGCTTGTTAAATAAAATACTATTAAACAAACAAAAAATGAGGGGACCGGGAAGTTTTATAGCACCGAGGCACGAGATGGCTCTCCATGGCCCTGCCACCAATTTATTGTTATGTATCTGTTTCCTATACCAATGCATACTCTAATGCAAATAATGCCGGTGGTCTGCAGGGCCATTTACGATCTATTAACGGATGATTATTTAATGGTTAAGAAAAAGTACACACACTAAAGTTGATATTTGTATAGATATATTTAAATATATATTTGGAAAAATTAATCTATATTTTTAAAGATGACTGGGAATTATTAGAATGTGATGTTGATGGTATACGAGGTCTGTAAATTAAGTAATGAGATTGTATTTTTCAATCTTTTTATTCGAATAGAATTACAACTTCCTTGTGAAGCCACACAGCACCGGAGACGATTCCTCCAATCCTCATACCAGTGCTAGAACTCGGATACTGGAACAGCCTTCAGCTGGTCGGTTACAGCCGTTTCAATGTTTTCAACTGTCCCAAAATGACGTCCCTTAAGGTGATTTTTCAATCTCGGGAAAAGGAAAAAGTTACAAGGACTCGTTGCCAGTAATGACATGATCCAGAAATCGATCCCAAAACGTCAAGGCACCTTCCCCTCCTCATGTCCTTTTGGTCCTGGGAAAGGTTTTTTGCAACCATTTCTGCGCAGATGTTTTTCATCCCCAATTCATTGGTCAAAATCTGATGAACGGTGGTGTGCGTCAAATTCAACTCTTCCCCGATCATTCTGACTGTCAACCGACGATCTGTAAGCGCAAGATCCCGGATTGTGCCGATATTTTCATTGGTTCTTGAAGACGAAGGCCCTCTGCTACGTGGTTCATCTTCAATCGACCCTCTTTCTTCTGAAAATGCCTTAAACCATCGAAAAACCTGGGCCCTTGACAAAACACTGTCTCCGTAGGCCTGCTGAAGTTTTGCAAACGTTTCCGTTGCACTGTGACCAAGTCTGAAGCAAAACCTGATAGCACACCGTTGCTCGAAATTGATGTCACTCATTTTTAGAACGCACTAGAAAAAACTATTTCACGAAAAAATTCGCTACGGACAACCAAATGACTTGAGTGAGTTCAAACTCGTACTGAAGGCGTATCACATGTTCACCTACCACCTCTCCAAGTCCCACATCGCCAGTGTTGCCAGATCGAACGATACGTTGCCAGTCTCATCACTTAATAGTAGTGTAGCTAGGCGGGTTCTGGCGCACTTCCGGTGGTTTGGAACTTGGCTAAGTGTCACGTGGCGGCCTCTGGTTTGAAACTTGGCTAAGTCTAGCCGAAGGTCACGGGCCTAGCCGGGGTCAAGGTCACGGGCCTCACCTAGGTCACGTGCCACTTCCGGGAATTTTTTTTTGGACTAAATGTCTAATTTTGAAATTTTTACAAGACTTATTAAAATTTTCTCAGGCTCGACAGGATGTGACTCATCGTCTAGGAATGCAGACATGTTTATTCTTGCAGGATGTTGTTGAACAATGACATCCATTGTTTGAGAAATCTGTACGACATTGGACAATGAAGCCATTGTTGTCTGGAGATTAAAATGTGCAAAGCTGGTAAATAGAACAATGACATCCATTGTTTTAAAATCAGCACGATAATTGGACAATGAAGCCATTGTTGTCTGGAGAAATTTTTGCTGACCGCCATTATCAGATAAACAAGCTTCAGACATGTCCAGATATGTTTGAGAAATCTGCAAAGCTGTTAAAAATTGAACAAAGGAACCTATTCTTTGAGGAAAAATCTGCACGACTGCTAAATTGAATGCTGCCTTTGTCTGAATTTTTTTGCTGACGCAGGCCTCCATTATCAGCTGCGACGATGAATAAATAGAGCGGCTCGGCTGTCTGCAAGAGTTAGTATTACAACGACACACGCGCGTGAACATGTCTGCGACAAACAGCGTTACCGAATTAAGTTCGAACTCAATAAAAACAATCAAAGACGCGATAGCGATTGTAAAATATAGTGATGAGGCTGAGTCATTGATTAAACATGTAAATAAAACCATTTTAATTGTTAGTAGATTTATACGTAAGCATAGTTTTAAAAATGATAATCCATTCAGGCTAGAGGCAAATTTAAGTTTGTTAAAGGGGCAACGGCAATTATTGCGAAATTTAAAAACAAAATTAGCAAAGAAGGGAGCGGGTGTAGGGAGTGGTCAACAGCAGCAAAAGAACAAGTTGATATGGGAAGATGTAGAATCTTGTTTTAACAGTAGAATAAGAACAGGTATGATTGTAAATTTAGGTTATAAGGAACCACAACAATTTCTTGCAAAAGCATACAGAAGTTTCTCAATAAAAGTAAAACAAATTATAAAAGATAAGTTAATGCTTAAAGCTAATGTAATATTTAGTGCATGTTTGAGCACTAATCAGGATCGAAGTTCCAATGTTTTGTAGCCTTCTCAGTTTTTCGTTATTTGGAACATTCCTGATTGCCTGCTCGCCTTGGAATTTGTGGACTGTATGATTGTAGGTTTCACTGAATTATACACACGTTGAAAAGCAAAAGTAGTAATTTATTGCCATAAATTAACACTAACAGTTTAACATTTACAAAGAATTAGTTTTCGTAGTGCGTGACCGGTTTGCATGCTGCCACTTTGACAGATGAAACGTAAGTGCGGAGACCGGCGAGGCAAAGCCCGCTCGACCTTATACTGCGCACAGTATTGATTCAGAATACAAGAGAGGCGGCAAAAATTTATAAAGTCCTTAACATACCGCCCGCCTTGGAAAGGGTAACCTTTCAAATAAAACAGTACAGAGTTGACATGTAAAAGCTAGAGTAAAACATGTAACATGAACACATATATATACAAAGCCTAATAGTACATGGATCTTAATCTAGTACAAGAAAACCCGAACAATGGGGAGCCAAAGGGCTTTACGAAAACTGCGCTGAACGCTAACGCACTAGTTCACAACACTAGGTAGCGGGCACAATTTGGCGAAGGATCGCTTCACGATCCCTGACACAGTGTTCACTGACGCCACACGCGTAACGCCGTCAAGGCCAGGGTGCAGCTCGGTGACCCGGCCTAACCTCCACTTCAGAGGGGGTAGATTGTCATCCTTGATGAGGACCATGGAGCCAGGCTGGAGGTCCGAAAGATGCGTGCGCCATTTGGTGCGCTGTTGGAGTTCCGAGATGTACTCTTTACTCCATCTCTTCCACACATTTTGGTGTAGTTGTTGTATTCTCTGGTATTTAGACAGCCGAGACTCGACTATCTCAGTTACGTTGGGATCAGGCAGTGACACCAACGGACGACCAATCAGGAAATGAGCAGGAGTCAAAGGCTGAAGGTCGTTTGGATCAGAGGACAAAGGGGACAGGGGTCGGGAGTTTAAGGTCGCTTCCACCTGTGCTAACAAAGTGCTAAATTCATCATAATTTAGACTAGCGTTACCTATAACGCGACGTATGTGATGTTTGGAGGACTTGATTCCGGCCTCCCACAATCCGCCAAAGTGGGGACTGTGCGCGGGTATAAAATGCCAAGCTACTCCGTCGTTCGCGACTGATTCGGAAATAGAAGGGTTTTGTTCCGCGAGAAAATTGCCTAATTCGATTAATTCGGAATTAGCGCCGACAAAATTAGTGCCATTGTCTGAATATACATGGAGCGGTTTGCCTAGTCGAGCCACAAACCGGCGAAAAGCCATTAAAAAGGTTTCAGTAGAAAGATCAGCGACCAATTCAAGGTGCACTGCCTTTGTGACGAAACAAACGAATAGACAAAGGTAGGACTTTACTAGTTTAGAACCACGTCCCTTGCGATCCTTTATCATGAAAGGTCCACCATAATCAATACCAGTCGTATGAAATGGGGGCGATGATTGAGTACGAGAGGCTGGCAGGTCTCCCATTATGGGTTCAGTTAACCTAGGAGAGAATCTAAAACACCGTAAGCATTGATGAACCACTTGCTTGACGATATTTCTGCCAGAGGTGATCCAATATCGTTCTCTGAGATTAGCTAACAGCATTTGAGGTCCGGCATGGAGAAGCCGAAGATGCTCATGCGATACTAGGAGTTTGGCGAATGTATGTTTGCCAGAAATCACTAGAGGAAACTTCTTGTCAAAGGGTAATTGAGAGTTGTGGAGCCTACCACCAACTCTTAACAGTCCCTCGGAATCCAGAAAGGGATTCAGGGATATCAAAGCAGAAGATTGTTTCACAAGCTTGTTCTGTGACAACAGTTTAAGTTCGTCAGGAAATGACTCGCGTTGGGAGAACCTGGCAAGCCTTACAATAGATGCTTGCAGTTCATCTGTAGAGAGGGGACCAGAAAGACGATCAGCCTTAGGGGCTCGCGCATTGTTATGAAAACGAAAGCAATAAGCTATAACTCGTTGTAGGCGAGCAAAGCTTGAATACTGATTGAACGGAAATGGTTCAACAGAGGTTACAGGAAGACTCTGAACTTCTTTTTTGAATTCAGGAAGCTCAGCACGAACATGTTTGGAAGTAGGCCAAGAGGCCTCACCTTCGCTTAGCCAGGTGGGACCATGCCACCAAAGGCTCAATCCTTTCAAACCTAAAGGGGTGATTCTCCTAGTGAGAAGATCAGCAGGATTAGACGTTGTGGGAACATGCCGCCAAGTGGCATCAAAGGTGAGTTGCTGAACATCAGCAACTCTGTTGCACACAAAGGTCTTAAGAAGATTTGGACTGGTTTTCAACCATCCTAGCACTATTGTGGAATCTGTCCACAGACAGATTCTAGATATGGGCAAATCAAGTGCCTTTATGACTTGCACGGAAAGTTTGCTTAGAAGAACAGCTCCGCAGAGCTCGAGCTTCGGGATTGTCAAGGGCTTTAAAGGGGCTACCTTGGCCTTGGAACAGAGAAGGTGAACCTGTACTTCCCCTTCCTGATTCTTGGAACGTAGGTATATCGACGCACCGTAACTATTGTTAGAGGCGTCGCAGAAACCATGGAGCTCTATCTCGACCACGCTCCGACAGAGGACGTGACGAGGAATTGCTAAGTCATTGAGCATGAGAAGCTCACTGCGATAGGTTAACCATTTTTCTTGTATGGCTTTAGGAACGGGTTCATCCCAATCCAGCTTTTCCATCCAAAGCTGTTGCAAAAGAACCTTGGCACCCATGGTGCATGGACTTAGAAGACCCAACGGGTCGAATATCTGCGATATTTCAGACAAGATGCTACGCTTCGTAGCCTTACTACTTGTAGAATTTGAAATATTGAACATCAGATGATCGCTTTTAAAGGACCAAATCAAACCAAGGGTGTTTGTGTGCTCATGTGCACTGAAATCAAGAACACCCGGATGCAAATCGGAATCTGGTATTCCATCGAGAACTTCTGGAGAGTTAGAAATCCACTTTCTAAGTTTGAAGCAGCCTGACTCAAGAATCTGATCTAAATTTGAGCAGAGAGTACGCGCTTTCTCAGGAGTGTCGGCACCTGTCAGAAGGTCGTCGACGTAAAAGTCCTCCTTTATGATTCGAGAGACTTCGGGATTTGAAGCCTCACATTCGATGCCCAATTGGGTTAAGCATCGAATAGCAAGAAAAGATGCTGAAGCGGTGCCATACGTAACCGTATTCAGGTCGTACGACCGAAGAGGCTCAGCTGATGAGGGTCGCCACAAGATTCTCTGAAGGGGCCTATGGTTAGGATTCACCAGAACCTGGCGATACATCTTCTCGATATCAGCTGATATAGCGAATAAATGCTTGCGAAAGCGAACAAGAATTGAAAATAAGTCTTGCTGCACGGTTGGGCCAACCATCTGAATACTGTTCAGAGATTGCCCTGAAGTGGTTGCCTGAGAACCATTGAATACAACTCGGAGTTTAGTTGTCAGGCTTTCCTCTTTTAAGACTCCGTGGTGGGGTAGATAATAGGATATCTCGTTTGAATTAGGGTTTGAAACGGACATATGACCTAATTCAGAATATTCATTCATGAAACTCGAATAGCGATTGGACAAGTCAGGGTTCGCTTGTAACCGCTTCTCTAATGATAAGAATCTTTTCTGAGCGATTTGCAATGAATCGCCCAGTACCTCTACAGGCTTCTTGAAAGGGATAGAGACAACGAATCGACCATTCGCTTCTCGTTGAGTATTTTGCACGAAATGTGCCTCACAGGCGTTCTCTTCATTTGTGCGGACCTTTTCCTCTGGGTAATGTTCGAGTTGCCAAAACCTAGCAATGGGGTCAGAAGCATCCTCGATCGTGCTAAGATTGCACTGTACAGGGTACGCAGAAGGAGGGCCTGTAGGGCCAGAAACAATCCAACCAAAACGAGTCTTTTGGAGGATGGGAAGATTTGGGCCTAGACCAATTTGTCCAATACAAAGGAGCTGCCAGAAAATGGGCGAACCAATCAGAATGTCGATGGTGCCCGGTTGGTCGTAGGACAGATCTGATAACTTGATGTTATCAGGAACCTTGAAGCTGTTTCGCTGGACGCGAAAACTTGGGGTAACACCCGTAATCTCATCGAGAACAAGACAGGATAGGCCAATGCCGTATGAAGTGTGAGGGGCTTGCAGCTTGATATCACACCTAGCCTTGATTTGAGAAGTGGCTTTACTTAAGCCAGAAACAGTAACGTTGACTTCGCGAGTTGGAAGCTTCAACCTTTTACACAGATCTGAACGTATGAAGTTCGATTGGGAACCGGAATCCAACAGGATTCGCACAACATGAGGCGTACCATCATCAGCGATGAGTTTAGCGGTAGCCGTAGGTAAGAGTACCTGAAAAGCATTCGAACAGAATGCCGAAAGCGATTGGTTTAGTTCAACAGGGGTTTCTGCCGACATCGCAGATCCTGGTTGACTAGAAGAAGCATTTTGAGGCTTATCCTCATGAAGAAGTGTGTTGTGCCTTGATTTGCACTTTCTACACGTATATTTGGAGCTACAAAGGCTCGCAAGGTGACCCTGAGTTAGGCAATTAAAGCATACGCGGAGCTCTTTTGCCTTTGACTTTCTGTCAAGAACAGACATCTTGACAAACTTATCGCATTTGTACAAGGAATGAGATCCTTTACAAAGTGGACACGAAGGGGTACCTGACACAAATGATTTCGAATGTACCTTGGAAGACTTTTCGGGTACAAGCTTGCTATCTTTTACTTCCAGAGCTTCTAGAAGATTCGCTGTATTTTGTAAGAATTCCTTGAACTCATCAAGATTAGGCAGGTCAGAACTTGACCGGTTTCTAAGGACCTCCCATTCACGAAATGTAGTGGGGTCCAGTTTTTTAGAAACTACATAAATTATAACAAAATCAAGAAGCTCGCTTTCGGTAGCTAATGATTTGATTGCTGCAAAATGCTTGAATAACATATCGCTAATCGTACGCAATTTAGTTGCAGATTCCTTACTGCAAGATTCGAGTTCAAATATAGCCTTGAGGTGGTTATGAACCAGAATTTTTGGATCATTGTATCGATTGCACAATGCATCCCAAGCTAGAGTATAATTACCCGCAGTAAACTCTAAACTTTTTATAATTTGGCTTGCATCACCCTGTAAACTAGCCTTTAAGTAATGCAGCTTTTGAATATTAGTTAACGCTTGATTCTCATGAATTAAACTAATAAAAATCTCACGAAATTCAACCATTCTGAAACGTTTCCTGAATATTTGGGAATTGAAATGGCAGGAAGGCGTACAGCTTGATTATTGCAATGTGAACTGCAATTTGAATGTGTTGATCTTACGCTACCGTTAGGCGATCCAGAACGATCTAATGCAACATCAGACTGTTTGTTGTATTCATTAATCAAATATTCAGCTAGTGAAGTAGCAAAATAATAAGAATCTTCAAATTCGACTCGCTGTTGCATTTCCCGTTCTGCATCCTCACTGGTTTCTAAAATTTGTTCATGAACCGCATCATATTCTGATAACAATGCGGCTGCATTATTCAATCTTTTTTGCAACTGAATAATTTGAATGCTAGATAACGATTGATCTACCTCGTAAATTTCTTGCAACGATTGCACGTATTTTGCGAAACTCGTAAGCTTGCCCTTGATAGAGCCACGTGCTCTTACAAGCGAATCCATAATTGTTGAGATTAAAAACAATTTAACAGATCGAACTAACTTTTCGTACGCCTCTGGCGTGAATTTGGTACGCTTCTGGTACGCGGACCCAACGGGTCAACTATCTGTGATATTTCAGGCAAAATGCTACGCGCGGTAACCTTACTACTTGCAGAATCTGAAATATTCTTTAATGATAAAACCCTTTCGCACGCCTCTGGCGCGAATTTGTTTATAACGTAGACAGCGCTTGCTAACAACGCGAGAAACTTGTAGCTTACGACGCAGAAAACAACCCCGGTACAACGCGGGAACTTGTTGCTACGACGCAGAAAACGGCCTTGGTACAACGCGGGATTATTTGTGACTGCAGTATGAAAACATGCAGGGGATATCGCTAACAAACGTAATAGCTTGGCATTTCACGCAATTAAAATGTTTATATGACTCATAAACCATTTGTTTACGCAATAATACGCAGCTGAAATTATGCACACATGCAAACACAGACGAAATAAACCAAATTTATGCATAGGAAAATCAGGCTTACATTTGATATTGGTGTGTGCCGCCTTGCCGGTTTTCTGTTCCTACTACCGTCTGGCTAGCAGCTGCAATGCCCACGTGCACGAATCTTGGCGTTGATAACACCGTCTGCTGTCTTCCTTCCTCTCGTTACGAGCACCGCATGTGCCCTCTTCGTTCCACGCGTTGCTGCGAATTTGGAACGCTGCTCCTTGCGGTCGATTGCATGCGATGCAATACAACCTGAATATGGTTTTGTACTTGCCAATGACCAATGTTGTCGAATGCTGTCGCTGTTTTGGACTCGCACTGACCTAATGTGGTTTAAATCGGGCTCTGTAGGACCAATGTTTGAGCACTAATCAGGATCGATGTTTTGTAGCCTTCTCAGTTTTTCGTTATTTGGAACATTCCTGATTGCCTGCTCGCCTTGGAATTTGTGGACTGTATGATTGTAGGTTTCACTGAATTATACACACGTTGAAAAGCAAAAGTAGTAATTTATTGCCATAAATTAACACTAACAGTTTAACATTTACAAAGAATTAGTTTTCGTAGTGCGTGACCGGTTTGCATGCTGCCACTTTGACAGATGAAACGTAAGTGCGGAGACCGGCGAGGCAAAGCCCGCTCGACCTTATACTGCGCACAGTATTGATTCAGAATACAAGAGAGGCGGCAAAAATTTATAAAGTCCTTAACAGTGCATATTTTATAAAACCTAGTAGTGGCGAGATAGATTTAAAAACGTTTGGTACTAAAAATGAAAAAATTGATTCTGGCACCAATTTAAAAGAGTGGTATGAGACTAATGTTGAGAATAAGTTGTTGACGAAATTAGAAGATTTTCAAGAACGTGATTCAGGTTGGAGTTTGCTCGAGATATTACATTTAAAAGTAAATTTAAATCATTACACACCATTAACAGTAGGTAAATATATTGAGTTACCTAAAGATATTAAAAATAAAAAGGCCGTGATTAACGTAAAAAATGATGACGAATATTGTTTTTTGTGGTCGGTAGTGTCAGCATTATATCCTGCAAATAAGAGTTCTGATAGAATATCTTCATATCCACATTTCAGTGAAGTTTTAAAGTACTCGGGACTAGAATTTCCAATGAAATTAAAAGATATATCAAAATTTGAAACAATGAATGATTTACGTATAAATGTATATACGCTAGAAAGAAAAAACAAATTTGGTAAAAATTCAGTATTGCCCATCTATATTAGTAAAAATACTCAAATTAATAAAGATGCTATACATTTACTAATGATATCCAACGATGAGGGGCAGTTCCATTTCTGTTGGATAAGAAACTTATCGAGATTGGTTACAGCTCAAATGCATAAGAAAAAATCTCAAACTTTAGTATGCGATACATGCTTAAATCATTTCGTAACTAAAGAATCACATTTAAGACATATTAGAAATTGTAATAGTGTAAATGAAACTAAAATCAAAATGCCCGAAGAAGGTACAACAATAGAATTTAAAGACTATAAATATCAGGAAAAAGTACCATTTTCAATATACGCGGACGTGGAGTGTGTTTTAGAGAAAGAAAAGAATGTTGTTTCCGAAAATGTGGGGGTTTATCAAAAACATGTTCCATTTAGTGTTGCATATTATTTAAAATGTTCATATGACGATAGTTTATCTCGATTTAATATATATCGTGGTGCCGACTGTATGGAATGGTTTGTAAAAGAATTACAATCTATAGCATATCAAGTAAATAGTATACTGTCAAATATAGAGCCTATGGATATTAGCCAGCAGGAAAACGATTCATTTCAAAAATCGGTATGCTGTTACATTTGTAAACAACCTTTCACCGATAAAGACGTGCGTGTACGTGATCACAATCATCAGACAGGTGAGTATAGAGGTAGTGCTCATCAACACTGTAATCTTAACTATAAAGATGCACATTATATTCCCGTTCTCTTTCATAATCTCAGTGGTTATGACGCTCATTTTATTATAAAACCATTGGCAAAACTGATTATGGGAGATATTAAATTGTTGCCTATAAATAAGGAAAAATTTATATCATTTACAAAACATGTGGATGGTACAAATATTGATTTCAGATTTTTAGACTCATTTCGGTTTATGGCTAGCAGTTTAGAACAATTGTCATTAAATTTACCGAACAATTTAAAAACTATTACACGCAAATTTTGCAAGAGCCAAGAAGAATTTGAATTACTACTACGTAAGGGTATCTTTCCATACGACTACCTAGACAATTTTGAAAAGTTGAATGATAAAAGTCTTCCTGACAAAACACACTTTTTTAGTCAGCTGCATGGAACAGCCATTTCAGATGAAAATTATGAACATGCACTGCGTGTTTGGAACACATTTAATATGCAAACTCTAGGTCAGTATGCTGATATGTACCTTACAGTTGATGTTCTACTCTTAGCTGATGTGTTTGAAAATTTTAGAGAAAATTGTATGAAAACGTATGGATTGGATGCTCTACATTTTTACACAGCACCAGGATTGGCATTTCAAGCAATGTTAAAAACTACTAAAGTTAAACTTGAGCTGCTGACAGATGTAGATCAACTGTTGTTCATAGAGAGGGGTATTAGAGGAGGGTTAGCACAGTGTTCGAATCGATACGCTAAAGCTAATAATCGATATATGAGTGAAAAATTCGTAGAAGCCGATCTTGAATCGTATATCCTATATTTAGATATTAATAACATGTACGGAGCCGGGATGTCTGAATATCTACCGTATGGAGGGTTTGAATGGGTAAATGATTTAGATATTCCTAAAATTGATCATTTAAATACTCCGGAAGATTCTGAAACAGGCTATATTTATGAAGTCGATTTAGAATATCCTCAACATTTATTTGAACTTCACAAAGATTTGCCTCTATGTCCTGACCATTATACACCGCCAACATCCAAACAATCAAAATTGACAACCACTTTATTTAAAAAAGAAAACTACGTAATACATTACCGCAATCTGCAGCAGGCTGTAAGTTTAGGGCTAAAAATTGTAAAAATTCACAGAATATTAAAATTTAAGCAATCAGCTTGGCTTAAACCATACATAGATTTAAATACAAAATTAAGACAAGCCGCCAAAAATAATTTTGAAAAGGATTTTTATAAACTTATGAATAACGCTGTATTTGGAAAGACTATGGAAAATGTTAGAAAATACAAAACAATAAAATTAATTTCTAAATGGGAAGGTAGGTACGGAGCCAGTGCATACATATCAAAACCAAAATTTTTCACAGCTGTACTATTTTAGATAAAGACTTGGTACTTATAGAATTAAATCAGTTGGAAATAGTTTTTAATAAGCCAATATTCGTTGGATTTTCAATCCTAGATATTTCAAAAATTTTAATATACGATTTTCATTACAATTATATTAAACAGAAGATGGATAATCAAGCAAAAACTGCTGTACACAGACACTGATAGTCTCATATATTACTTTACCCCTTCAAATTATACGATTTTATACGGGAAGATATTCACAAATTTGATACAAGCGATTATCCTCCGAACAATCCATATAACCTTCCACAAGTTAATAAAAAAGTAATAGGTCTAATGAAAGACGAAATGAGTGGAAAACTAATTACCGATTTGTTGGTCTACGTGCAAAATTGTATGCTTTCAAAACATTAGAGGATGCTGAGAATGGAGAATTTAAAATTTCAAAGAAAGCTAAAGGTATTGCCAGAGCTGCTTTGAATAGAATTACATTTGAGGATTACAAAGACTGTCTGTTTAATAAACGAAACAGTATTTTGCAATCAGAGAACAATTAGATCAAAAACCCACAACGTATTTTCTTTTAAAACAAAGAGAAAAGGCTTTAGATCCACATGATGACAAAAGATAGTAAACTATATGTATACTGACACTTTGCCTTGGGGCTACTGTCCACCAACCACATTATAAACATGTTCCAATATTTAAATACTAACCATATAAGTTATATATTTCAGCCTAGCGTTGTACACCGCCACCACACAGATATTTTTAAATGGCTTGAGGAAAATATCAGAAAAGCTCAAAATGGTGAAGTCGTTGGTTGAAGAAGCGGTCCATGTTCCGGTCCCTGGCCTTCAACAACACCTCAAGATTATATCGATACTTACACATTGTTAAGTTCTGTTTCCCTTATGTATAAATAAGATGTGTGTGGTGTGTGTGTATATTAATTGAATAAAGCATATATTTAAGTGTACATTTATTCTCCCTCTCCTTGTCAAGTTTTGCTTTGCATATGAGATAAATACGGTGTATATATTAATGAAATAAAACACATATTAAAAATAAAATGTCTTTTATTTTAATCTTTAATAATTACATGTATAAGTTTATTACCTAACTTAATTTCTATCTTTATGGGATTTAAATCTAGAGGCAGTGTTGGTTCAGAAGTGTAAACTATATGTTGCTTGAAACGAAGGAGGGTGGTGACGAGGGTGGGTGGTGGTGACACCTGTTCCAGTTCGGGTTGCTGTAGTGGTGTGCACCCCTCAAAATTTTGTGTTGGGCTTAACCACCCCTGAAAACTAAACAATCACATTTGAAATTGTGTAAATAAAGCTAAATTAGAAGGAGGCGCAGACTATAAAAAATACTTGTCAATACTTGTGGACTGTGAGCGTCTAGGGAATGTGCAAGGTTGCTAAAAAAGAAACCGGATGTGAGTCATTGTCTGGAAATGCCAAACTTGTCAAAACCTGCCTGCCTGTCTGCTGCGCAATTAACAACGAAGCCATTGTTTGAGAAATGTGCAAGGTTGCTAAAACTGTGCAAGGTTGCTAAAAAATAAACCGGATGTGAGTCATTGTCTGGAAATGCCAAACTTGTCTAAACCTGCCTGCCTGTCTGCTGCGCAATTAAACAACGAAGCCATTGTTTGAGATAGGTGCAAGGTTGCTAAAACTAAACCGGTTGTCTGGAGTTTCTGCACAGGTCAGCGTGGGAGTCTGCGCGATGGTTTGGCGGGAAATTCAAATTCTGCGTAGGTTTTTGACGGTAAATTTAAATTACACTCAGGTTTTGACGGAAAATTTAAATTCTGTCTAGCTTTTGGCGGGAAATGCAGTCTTCGGTAAAGGCTTTCGACATCATTGTTATCGTAAAACTAATATTTCTATGATTAGTATTCTTATATATATAATATTCCCCCCCTACCTTACACCGGCTGCAGGAAATGTTTGCGTAAGCTATACAGGTCTGGACAAGTCTGAACATGTCTGAACAGGTAGACAGCAGATGCGATAACTGCGATTAATGGTTTTGATTATACCACTTGTTCAAATGTGAACATTTTGTATGGCACATTGAACCCGTTGTGAACTAGTTTGAATCTGTCCAGTCTGTCTAACTGTCTAGCTGACTGTCTACCTGTTTACCTGTCTAGCTGTCTATCTGTCTACCTGTCTAGCTGTCTACCTGTCTACCTGTCTAGCTGTCTATCTGTCTACCTGTCTACCTGTCTAGCTGTCTAGCTGTCTACCTGTCAACCTGTCTATCTGTCTATCTGTCTATCTATCTACCTGTTTACCTGTCTAGCTGTCTATCTGTCTACCTGTCTAGCTGTCTACCTGTCTACCTGTCTAGCTGTCTATCTGTCTACCTGTCTACCTGTCTAGCTGTCTAGCTGTCTACCTGTCTACCTGTCTAGCTGTCTAGCTGTCTAGCTGTCTACCTGTCTACCTGTCTAGCTGTCTACCTGTCTACCTGTCTACCTGTCTATCTGTCTATCTGTCTAGCTTTTTACCTGTCTAGCTGTCTACCTGTCTAGCTGTCTACCGCTTACATACTTGCGCCGATAATGCAAACGATCAGTTCGCAATGTCGAGAGATAGTTCGGTCGTCACATTCCAGCACAGAAATCTACACTTTTACGATTGACTGTGGAATGTTTTAATCTTCAGCATAAACGATTAGCCAATCTTGCCCAATCTCTATTGGAAGAGGATGCTGTCAACAAGACCCTCCTTAACAAAGAACTTAATAAGATTATTTATCGACTTTCCAAACACCAAAACTCTGCTAGTACAAATATAGAAATAGCAAATTAAATTATTGCAGACACTCAATCTGAATCTGTCTGTCTGTCTGTCTGTCTGTCTGTCTGTCTGTCTGTCTGTCTGTCTGGTCTGTCTTTCTGTCTGTCTGTCTGTCTGTCTGTCTGTCTGTCTGTCTGGCTGTCTGTCTGTCTGTCTGTCTGCCTACCTGTCTGTCTGTCCTGTCTGTCTGTCTGTCTGTCTGTCTGCCTGTCTGTCTGTCTGTCTGTCTGTCTGTCTGTCGGTCTGCCTGTCTGTCTGTCTGTCTGTCTGTCTGTCTGCCTGTCTGTCTGTCTCTCTGTCTACCAAATCTATAGACACTGATAATGGAGGTCATTAACTACATCTGGTGTAAATTTCTCAGACAAAGATCTCGCAACCTTGTACACTCCCAGATTTCCCGCCAAAAACCTGATTCATTATTTAAAATTTCCCGCCAAAACCTAGAGAGAATTTAAATTTTCCGTCAAAACCTGAGTGTAATTTAAATTTACCGTCAAAACCTACGCAGAATTTGAATTTCCCGCAAACCATCGCGCAGACTCCACGCTGACCTGTGCAGAAACTCCAGACAACCGGTTTAGTTTTAGCAACCTTGCACATTTCTCAAACAATGGCTTCGTTGTTTAATTGCGCAGCAGACAGGCAGGCAGGTTTTGACAAGTTTGGGCATTTCCAGACAATGACTCACAATCCGGTTTCTTTTTTAGCAAACCTTGCACATTCCCTAGACGCTCACATCCACAAGTATTGACAAGTATTTTTTATAGTCTGCGCCTCCTTCTAATTTTAGCTTTATTTACACAATTCAATGTGATTGTTAGTTTTCAGGGGTGGTTAAGCCCAACACAAAATTTTGAGGGGTGCACACCACTACAGCAACCCGAACTGGAACAGGTGTCACCACCACCACCCTCGTCACCACCTCCTTCGTTTCAAGCAACATATAGTTTTACACTTCCTGAACCAACACTGCCTCTAGATTTAAATCCCATAAAGATAGAAATTAAGTTAGGTAATAAACTTATACATGTAATTATTAAAGATTAAAATAAAAGACATTTTATTTTTAATATGTGTTTTATTTCATTAATATATACACCGTAATTTATCTCATATGCAAAGCAAAACTTGACAAGGAGAGGGAGAATAAATGTACACTTAAATATATGCTTTATTCAATTAATATACACACACACACACACATCTTATTTATACATAAGGGAAACAGAACTTAACAATGTGTAAGTATCGATATAATCTTGAGGTGTTGTTGAAGGCCAGGGACCGGAACATGGACCGCTTCTTCAACCAACGACTTCACCATTTTGAGCTTTTCTGATATTTCCTCAAGCCATTTAAAAATATCTGTGTGGTGGCGGTGTACAACGCTAGGCTGAAATATATAACTTATATGGTTAGTATTTAAATATTGGAACATGTTTATAATGTGGTTGGTGGACAGTAGCCCCAAGGCAAAGTGTCAGTATACATATAGTTTACTATTCTTTTGTCATCATGTGGATCTAAAGCCTTTTCTCTTTGTTTTAAAGAAAATACGTTGTGGGTTTTTGATCTAATTGTTCTCTGATTGCAAAATACTGTTTCGTTATTAAACAGACAGTCTTTGTAATCCTCAAATGTAATTCTATTCAAAGCAGCTCTGGCAATACCTTTAGCTTTCTTTGAAATTTTAAATTCTCCATTCTCAGCATCCTCTAATGTTTTGAAAGCATACAATTTTGCACGTAGACCAACAAATTCGGTAATTATTTTACCACTCATTTCGTCTTTCATTAGACCTATTACTTTTTTATTAACTTGTGGAAGGTTATATGGATTGTTCGGAGGATAATCGCTTGTATCAAATTTGTGAATATCTTCCCGTATAAAATCGTATATATTTGGAAGGGTAAAGTAATATATGAGACTATCAGTGTCTGTGTACAGCAGTTTTGCTTGATTATCCATCTTCTGTTTAATATAATTGTAATGAAAATCGTATATTAAAATTTTTGAAATATCTAGGATTGAAAATCCAACGAATATTGGCTTATTAAAAACTATTTCCAACTGATTTAATTCTATAAGTACCAAGTCTTTATCTAAAATAGTACAGCTGTGAAAATTTGGTTTTGATATGTATGCACTGGCTCCGTACCTACCTTCCCATTTAGAAATTAATTTTATTGTTTTGTATTTTCTAACATTTTCCATAGTCTTTCCAAATACAGCGTTATTCATAAGTTTATAAAAATCCTTTTCAAAATTATTTTTGGCGGCTTGTCTTAATTTTGTATTTAAATCTATGTATGGTTTAAGCCAAGCTGATTGCTTAAATTTTAATATTCTGTGAATTTTTACAATTTTTAGCCCTAAACTTACAGCCTGCTGCAGATTGCGGTAATGTATTACGTAGTTTTCTTTTTTAAATAAAGTGGTTGTCAATTTTGATTGTTTGGATGTTGGCGGTGTATAATGGTCAGGACATAGAGGCAAATCTTTGTGAAGTTCAAATAAATGTTGAGGATATTCTAAATCGACTTCATAAATATAGCCTGTTTCAGAATCTTCCGGAGTATTTAAATGATCAATTTTAGGAATATCTAAATCATTTACCCATTCAAACCCTCCATACGGTAGATATTCAGACATCCCGGCTCCGTACATGTTATTAATATCTAAATATAGGATATACGATTCAAGATCGGCTTCTACGAATTTTTCACTCATATATCGATTATTAGCTTTAGCGTATCGATTCGAACACTGTGCTAACCCTCCTCTAATACCCCTCTCTATGAACAACAGTTGATCTACATCTGTCAGCAGCTCAAGTTTAACTTTAGTAGTTTTTAACATTGCTTGAAATGCCAATCCTGGTGCTGTGTAAAAATGTAGAGCATCCAATCCATACGTTTTCATACAATTTTCTCTAAAATTTTCAAACACATCAGCTAAGAGTAGAACATCAACTGTAAGGTACATATCAGCATACTGACCTAGAGTTTGCATATTAAATGTGTTCCAAACACGCAGTGCATGTTCATAATTTTCATCTGAAATGGCTGTTCCATGCAGCTGACTAAAAAAGTGTGTTTTGTCAGGAAGACTTTTATCATTCAACTTTTCAAAATTGTCTAGGTAGTCGTATGGAAAGATACCCTTACGTAGTAGTAATTCAAATTCTTCTTGGCTCTTGCAAAATTTGCGTGTAATAGTTTTTAAATTGTTCGGTAAATTTAATGACAATTGTTCTAAACTGCTAGCCATAAACCGAAATGAGTCTAAAAATCTGAAATCAATATTTGTACCATCCACATGTTTTGTAAATGATATAAATTTTTCCTTATTTATAGGCAACAATTTAATATCTCCCATAATCAGTTTTGCCAATGGTTTTATAATAAAATGAGCGTCATAACCACTGAGATTATGAAAGAGAACGGGAATATAATGTGCATCTTTATAGTTAAGATTACAGTGTTGATGAGCACTACCTCTATACTCACCTGTCTGATGATTGTGATCACGTACACGCACGTCTTTATCGGTGAAAGGTTGTTTACAAATGTAACAGCATACCGATTTTTGAAATGAATCGTTTTCCTGCTGGCTAATATCCATAGGCTCTATATTTGACAGTATACTATTTACTTGATATGCTATAGATTGTAATTCTTTTACAAACCATTCCATACAGTCGGCACCACGATATATATTAAATCGAGATAAACTATCGTCATATGAACATTTTAAATAATATGCAACACTAAATGGAACATGTTTTTGATAAACCCCCACATTTTCGGAAACAACATTCTTTTCTTTCTCTAAAACACACTCCACGTCCGCGTATATTGAAAATGGTACTTTTTCCTGATATTTATAGTCTTTAAATTCTATTGTTGTACCTTCTTCGGGCATTTTGATTTTAGTTTCATTTACACTATTACAATTTCTAATATGTCTTAAATGTGATTCTTTAGTTACGAAATGATTTAAGCATGTATCGCATACTAAAGTTTGAGATTTTTTCTTATGCATTTGAGCTGTAACCAATCTCGATAAGTTTCTTATCCAACAGAAATGGAACTGCCCCTCATCGTTGGATATCATTAGTAAATGTATAGCATCTTTATTAATTTGAGTATTTTTACTAATATAGATGGGCAATACTGAATTTTTACCAAATTTGTTTTTTCTTTCTAGCGTATATACATTTTATACGTAAATCATTCATTGTTTCAAATTTTGATATATCTTTTAATTTCATTGGAAATTCTAGTCCCGAGTACTTTAAAACTTCACTGAAATGTGGATATGAAGATATTCTATCAGAACTCTTATTTGCAGGATATAATGCTGACACTACCGACCACAAAAAACAATATTCGTCATCATTTTTTACGTTAATCACGGCCTTTTTATTTTTAATATCTTTAGGTAACTCAATATATTTACCTACTGTTAATGGTGTGTAATGATTTAAATTTACTTTTAAATGTAATATCTCGAGCAAACTCCAACCTGAATCACGTTCTTGAAAATCTTCTAATTTCGTCAACAACTTATTCTCAACATTAGTCTCATACCACTCTTTTAAATTGGTGCCAGAATCAATTTTTTCATTTTTAGTACCAAACGTTTTTAAATCTATCTCGCCACTACTAGGTTTTATAAAATATGCACTAAATATTACATTAGCTTTAAGCATTAACTTATCTTTTATAATTTGTTTTACTTTTATTGAGAAACTTCTGTATGCTTTTGCAAGAAATTGTTGTGGTTCCTTATAACCTAAATTTACAATCATACCTGTTCTTATTCTACTGTTAAAACAAGATTCTACATCTTCCCATATCAACTTGTTCTTTTGCTGCTGTTGACCACTCCCTACACCCGCTCCCTTCTTTGCTAATTTTGTTTTTAAATTTCGCAATAATTGCCGTTGCCCCTTTAACAAACTTAAATTTGCCTCTAGCCTGAATGGATTATCATTTTTAAAACTATGCTTACGTATAAATCTACTAACAATTAAAATGGTTTTATTTACATGTTTAATCAATGACTCAGCCTCATCACTATATTTTACAATCGCTATCGCGTCTTTGATTGTTTTTATTGAGTTCGAACTTAATTCGGTAACGCTGTTTGTCGCAGACATGTTCACGCGCGTGTGTCGTTGTAATACTAACTCTTGCAGACAGCCGAGCCGCTCTATTTATTCATCGTCGCAGCTGATAATGGAGGCCTGCGTCAGCAAAAAAATTCAGACAAAGGCAGCATTCAATTTAGCAGTCGTGCAGATTTTTCCTCAAAGAATAGGTTCCTTTGTTCAATTTTTAACAGCTTTGCAGATTTCTCAAACATATCTGGACATGTCTGAAGCTTGTTTATCTGATAATGGCGGTCAGCAAAAATTTCTCCAGACAACAATGGCTTCATTGTCCAATTATCGTGCTGATTTTAAAACAATGGATGTCATTGTTCTATTTACCAGCTTTGCACATTTTAATCTCCAGACAACAATGGCTTCATTGTCCAATGTCGTACAGATTTCTCAAACAATGGATGTCATTGTTCAACAACATCCTGCAAGAATAAACATGTCTGCATTCCTAGACGATGAGTCACATCCTGTCGAGCCTGAGAAAATTTTAATAAGTCTTGTAAAAATTTCAAAATTAGACATTTAGTCCAAAAAAAAATTCCCGGAAGTGGCACGTGACCTAGGTGAGGCCCGTGACCTTGACCCCGGCTAGGCCCGTGACCTTCGGCTAGACTTAGCCAAGTTTCAAACCAGAGGCCGCCACGTGACACTTAGCCAAGTTCCAAACCACCGGAAGTGCGCCAGAACCCGCCTAGCTACACTACTCTTAATTTACATACTCGTACTTAATGCTAACTGCGATTCATCATGAACTTACCAGGCTCATCACTTGCACTTACTGTACCTCCATCATTTTCATTGCCAGCATCTTTATCATCGTCAGCATCATGTGCCTCATTATCAATTGAAACAGTTGTTGTATCCTGTAAAATGTTGATAAAGATTAATTTTTATTTATATATTTTTTTTAAAATATAGTGCACATCCTACGCTAAAATGTATTTAAAGTTCTCGATACTTTCACCTTAGTGACCTAAACAACCATTTCGCTTGCAAGATACACAAATAACTATTTCTAAAATTTGTTGTAGATGCCAAACGCAGAAGCCGAATGGGTGACAATAGCGAATGACTAACAATAAATGGAATTTTCACAACTGCATTGGAGCTACAACCACATATAATGAAGCCGTTTGCCGTTAAAAACCAGAACGTACAAGAAAAAGTATTTAACTACTGGTTATATAGCCCAATAAGTATATCGATAAGACGATAACACTTCTGGTATGTATTGCTATAACCCTGTATACTTTTATTTTAGATTGGAAAAAATTAATTTAAAGATGAACTTATGTAAAAATATGCCCTTATTTAAAATTGTTTACTATTGAGTTTTTTTTTGCTAGCTTTGGTAGAATGTTTACTCTTAAATCAGGTTATGTTCAAGCTTTATAAAATATAATAAATTATTTTTATTTATTAATCCTTGCTATCGTCTTGATTATCAAAATTGTTATACTTTGTGGTATTACTAGAATTATTTCAAATGACACTCCTACAACTGTCAATGTCAAATTGTGAAAAATGAAAAGTTGGTCGAACTCATATCTGTTACAATTAATGTCATTTCAAATATTGACATATCTTATTCTCCCACTATTGAAACTTATTACTGTTTATTTCTTTTTACGTATACCTGTAATTACCTCACTTAAGTGCTCCGTTGAGCTGCTCCGTCGAACCAAGTACATGCCGCCTGCTTACCGATGTTCTGGAGCAGCCATGTAAATACAGCTCTGGTTAACCATTTGCAACAGCTGTTGTTATTAATAAAATTATAAGTTTTTAGTTGTAGATGTTGTTGCTACAGGCAGATCTGAAAGTGTTGTCGAAGTCAAATGTTTGATCATCAAAGCCAATTGTAGTTTCAAGTATATTTGCAGATTCTGACGTATTTTCAATAGATTGGAATATTTTCTGTCCTCGTTTTATTTTATTATTTATTGAGTCTTCAATATATTGTTCTGCCACTGTGCTCGACTTCCAACCTCCATGTTGTTTTACTTCTGTCAGATTGGCTCCAGTATCCGCAAGAACTGTGGCCTGTATAAAATTGGGGATCCCGCAAATTTAGAAATGTGGCAATTTGCTTTGGAACATTTTCAAATTTATTGATTCCTATTACTTGTCTTGTGCATCTGCCATTTTTATAATTGAGAAAGAATCGGAGTGTTGTACTGTTTACTCCTGACGGGCGTAGATTAATATACTTCTTACAAATATTGTATTAAGTACCAAAAATTTTGAAGGAACGTGGGGTGTGGGTTTTCGTGTTAGGGATAGTCACAAGTAAGGTTTTTTCCAAATCCTGAACATTATTAACTTCTAACTGCCGGTCTTATTCGCTTATAAGCGAAATGTCAAGACAAGTTTAGTGGTTTCCATAGTAACGTATTGTTGCCTTTTCATAGAGGATGATACTTTTCAAGTGAAATGGGTCAATATGTCATCATTTTATTTTAGTTTTTTAAACAGTTTCAGGATCACTTTAGGTTTGTACGTAAAATATTTCATTGAAATGTAATTAAATGATAAGAAAGTTCACGCAAATTTAGTCAGTTTAGTGTTTTAATCAAGAAAATCATAAATTTGAAATTCTCATTTTCATCTCTAGAGGTGAAAATATTTTCATCTCTAGAGGTGAAAATATTTTCATCTCTAGAATGAAAAAAAGTCACTTTCATGTAGAATAAACCGTGGAAAATTAGCAATTTTCACATATATCAGTAGAAAAATTCATTTCCGTGTATGTACGGATGTGCCACATATAGCAGTGAAAGTTACGAATTAATTTTTATGAAAATTTGCAGATGTTCTATAAAGCTTTGGAAAAATGGTAACAGACTTTGGTTTCACTGAGCTACAGCTTTCGTCGCGAGGAGGCCCAAATACCCCAAAAAATGTTGAAAAAAACGACATCTTTTTTGTAAAAAAAATGGCTCGAATGATTTTGATCATTTTCCCTCATTAAATGATACCCCAAGGTGATGTCAGGAGAGTGGTACACATTTTCATACAGACGATTTCCAGGAAAATTTACGGAGGTATTCTATGAAGCTTTACAATGATAGTATACCAGGGACAGATTTCATACAGACGAATTGCAATGAAAATTTAAGATGTTTTACGAAGCATTAGAACGGTAGTACCGGACTTTGATTCACTGCGATGCACAGTTTGGTGGGAGATATAAGTGCCAACATGCTATCTAATCTAGGTTGTAGCTAAGTAATACTTGTTCATTCTGAAAGAAAGCTGCAGTATAAGGCCCAAATCCACAAAAAATGTAAAAAACCAATTTGTTTTCTCAAAAATGACTAACAAATTTGATCATCTTCACAGACTACATCTCCCGCTTACTCATAAATGATAACCCCGTAGTCAGTATCTACCCAAAAATTTCAGGGTTTCACTAGGGTGCATCATCCTGTGTGGGGAGGCCCAAATACTCATGTCGAAAAACAAAACAAAAATGTTTCTCAATAATATGGCTCTAAAGATTTTGATCATTTTTACAGATATTTTCCTCTTACTCGTAAATAATAATACCCCATAGTCAATATCTACCCAAAAATTCCAGGGAGGGAGATATCTGAGGCCCAGTTCACGAAAGTTACAAATTACGTATTCACCAGTAAATATTAACTAATCTGTGAAAAATAGAAGGTACTGGTGTTTCACAAAGACAAAGTTACAAGACATAACAACTTGTCAATTTTCACAAATCCACAAGTTACATTTTTACAGTTTCACTCTTGTGATTTAAGTATTTTTGCAAGTTACAAGTTTACACTGGTGAAAATAAGTAAAGATTTTCACCCATCTCACGAGATCTGTAACCTTTTTGTGGTTTTAGTTTATTTATATTTTAGTGTTAAGTTGCGCTGTTAATGATTAAAAATTACTATATGGAGCTCTTTCTCTGACGATGAATAATTGCTCGCACAGCCACACCGTTACCGAAGATCTCAAACATTTATGATAAGAACAAATTTGGATTTTGCAAGCATTTACGAATTCAATGAGAGATTTCGGATGTCATCATCATCATCATCAGTGAACATGGAATCTCTCCTTAGAGACATACGTAGAGCACAGACTTCGACATGCAAACGCCGACTTCAGTGTCTGCTTCCACAAGTATTACATGTTGAAATAAAATTTGAGGGGGGAGTTCCATCTCACTTTCCAGTTTCAATATTGCTAGGTTTTTTAAGTGTGACTCTTTCTCTATAATCTCAAGCAAGAGTTTAAGTTTTTTCTTCTTAGTTTTGATTCCTTCTCAAGTAGTCCGTGTGCCTCCGCTGATTTTTTTTTGTCTGGGGAGTGGTCATTGTGGCAAGTGTTGGGGGCATTTGTTCTTTTACATCTACCTCATTTTTTTCTATTAGTCCAGATCTTTAATTAATCATGGCATCTTTTCCGATGTCTCTCTAGACAGTAGCTCTGTGAAGAGCGCACACACTTTCTCATAGTCATTTTGCAACTTCTGAGTAAAGTAAATACTTACTACGCTTCATTGAGAAGATATTCCTAGCGTTTGTTAGTTACATCTCATAAGAAATATTTCGTATTATTGTTTACAAAAAAAAAAATCAAGGAGCATTCGCCTCCAAATACCTATTTCTGTACTCCCGTCTGTACATTAAATGAATATCTGCAAATTCCTGAAGCAAATACATCAAGCAAGACAAAATAAAAATTGCAGGGGGAAAGCAGAATTCCAGAAATTAATAACAAGGACGACAACATAAGGAGTGAGAGGAACATAATTGGAAAAGTAATTTAGACACAAACTACTCCTATTTTTTTGCTATTAAGCCGTTATACTTAAACTTTAAATGATTATAACGCCTGAGGAAAGAGTGCTTGGCCATATATGTTATAATGGTCTTAGACCCACGACGCGACTCTGCTAGTAGTACTTAAGAAACAAGTCAATAAGCGCAGAGTTGGGGCGTTTTATGTAACTGCAATACTAAGCTTAAATTTCAATCAGTAAATGCATTGAAAAAGAGATGCCAGTATTAATAAAGGAATTGAGTAAAGAACGCAAAGAGCAAATCTTGTTTTTCACAGGGTCGAAGTTGGAGTTCAAATTAATTAAATATTAGGTTTGTGCAGAATGAATAGCCGAACCGAAAGAAATGAATAGTCACAAAAATATTTGCTATGTGCATGTCAATGAACCGTAGATTTCAATATAGCTAAGCAGGGAAATTTGTGATCAATCTAAATAAGGTATAAGAAGCCAGAATAAAATAATAATACGTTGCAAAGAGCAAATTAGAAGGCTGACAGAAAAACAACCAAATAGCAATTGGAAAATCAGGCAGCAAGATATGAAAAAGCAAGTGAAAAGCAGACAGAAAGACATAAAAAAGGAAGTGAAAAGCAGACAGAAGGACATGGAAAAGCTATTATGAAGAAATAAACTCTATAAAATAATCAGTGCAATTAACGCGACTGAAAAAAAGCAGAGCACATAATAAAACGTGTTTGTGGCACAAAGAGACATTTTAAAATTAAGAAATGGACAATATTTTAGTTATAAGGAATTTGTAATCAAACTTATTTTCAAAATGTACTTAATTTGATCAAAACTAATTTCCGTTAGCTTGGTAAACATAGTAATAGATTAGAATTTGTTTTAATAACGGACAAAAAAAAGAAGAACAAATGAATTAATGAAGAGCTTGACATGTAGTTTTTGTGCTCCACTTTAATTGAAGTTTTAACATTATAAATTACCATATTTACACAAAGTATATCATTGTGTTGAGCAAGTGTCCTAGTTTATGCGGAAATGTTTGTGGCGTTTTCTGCAACAAAAAAATAGATTTTTATCGAAAGCAGCTCCGAGGTTTTCCGGCAGCCGATCACATCGAGATTCCGACCATCGATTCCGGCTAAAATAAGGGTCCTGAGCCAGGGATTTTCACTGCGACGCATGAAGCAAAACTGCAGGAGACCGACCAACAGCATCAACACCGGAGAAAACCGTTCCAGAGGCAGATACCAGCTGGGGCCCTTTTCCGAGCATTGCGACGAACACCACCAAGTTTTAATGTACCGATTTAGCCTAAAAGTATCAACGTTAGCATCCGGAAATTTGTGTGCATACGAGACCAGACCTTGTTTATCAAAATTCGAGCATATCCCAGCATCAAGCGAAGGCGCAGTTCAAATTATAAGCATTTTCCCAAATTTGAAATAAGGTAAAACAATTGCGAAATTTAGACGGCGTCCCTTCTGACGTCATGGAACAAACTAATGCCTGAAACAAAAGCTAATAATAACCGCCAAAGCGCAAAGATTTGAATAACTACCTCTTCAAATGTTCACAATTTTGCTTATTTTAACGTCAACAACGCTGACTGCACGATACGAACCATTTTGTAGGTTTTGACAGAATTGCATACATTAGCTACTGCGTATTGGAACTAATTCAGGTGTACAGTGGAGCACCAGATCAAGTAAAAATTACAATCTATTAGGAATTCACCCTGGAATTAGAGTTAATTCGGCTGCTCCATCGAATAACACAGTATGTGATAATAAGTAAAATTGTGGGAAACAAGGAAACACGTTAGATCGATTGCCCCACACTCTGCATGCATTCCCAAAGTTATATTCCGTATATTTGCAGTCTGTATTAAAGTATAATTTTTACTGTCTGACCAAAAATCTTCCAACCCTAAGGTTTCATGGTAAAATGTAGTTACTGTGTTTTGAAATCCCATGGGTAGGCGGAAATGAGGATTAAATTAATTTTCTACACAGTATCTACAAGAATAGTTTTATTATTTTTTTTACGATAACTACATGTTTTTTTTATCAAAGAGATATGCTAGACAACTTAAACAAATACAAAAACAATAAAAATAACCAAAATTTATTATTTAACGCCCTACACACCAATAACAAACACTCACAAATTAAGGTTATGTAGGTACGTTGGGTGAGCATGTCTAAAACAAAACACAGTATCTCGTATATGCTGTGTTATACACAGAATTTTGACAAAAAAGTTTGCTAGGTGTTTTTTCTAAAACACAATAACTACCAGATACTGTTTTCTTTGGTTCTTTCGAACATTATAATGACTTGCTGTGTTTTGAATTGGAGAACAGAAGGAATGCATGTAGATACTCTATTTATGGGTAGCTGTAAATAGGTAACCAGTATAGATAACTCAAATCTGATTAGCTAGAAAGATGCGGGACAACACAGTATCTACATATGAACATTCAGCTCAATTTCACAAAAAATGTTGGATACCTACGTGTTTTTCGATGGAGCAGCCGAATTGTTTTACTGAGCTAGCGTTTCGATATAATAAATTGCAGATAAATAAAATATTAAAAATGCATACTACCATTTATTTTGGGTCAAGTAAATGAAAATACAAGATAAGGCAGCATTTTTTAATCAGTTTAAATTTATTTTATAAACCCACAAAAGGGGGTTATTAGAATATAAACATAAAGGAATCCATCTCATTTATATAGCAAGCCCAACGTGGAGCTTTCATTCTATCGCAATGTATACAGGGTGTTATGGAAATGAGTGCAAATATTTTACCCCGCAATAGAACTAGCTAGACAGAACAACTTCTCCATTTATCATTTTTTCGAAAATTCTCTCAAAACTGGGTTAAAATTCAAACAGTTTTACTATAAAAATGCATACCCGCCTAACGAATAATATTTTAATGTAATGGCACAAAACACAAAAAATAGTAATTTACGATACAAGTGCGTAAAGCTACTCTTTAGGCACGAGTGGGGTAGAGTTAAAACGCGAGTGAGCGAGCGTTTTAAGCCCCGCGAGTACTTCTTCAAAGCCTCCGAGTCAAGCATAGACACTTTCATCACAGTCTATAAACTAACTGTTATTTTTTGGGAAATCTACACGTAATAGATGACCCTCCTTTACATGTGGTCCTCTCCTTAATAATACTGAATTATTTTATTATGATTTGTGATGTCCCGATTTTGTCAGTCGAAAAGGTGGTCACCCTAGGTAGGATTTATCTGTAAATCGAGTGTCACCGTACAGGAAAGCTATTAATATACAAGAAGAAACCTTGCTGAAGAGACTTAGCACATTGCCAAGGGTCCAAATACTTCGGGAACTTCAAAAATTGAACGGTGTCAATAAAATTTGCGAAATTGGCAGATTTTCAAGTACCAGAAACAAGTGAACGGTTGGCGTGGGTTCTACGACATCCTATAACAAAGAAGTCGAGGTTTTTATTGCCAAGCGATAATTGAATCAAATTACCTGACCATTCCTTGTTCACTTCACGATTTTTTTATAAACATTCAAGTAATCGCTGTTGCACTGGCGACATTTTTGTGTCGTTTGACAGATTGTAAATTTTATCTACCAGAACCGCGTATATGAGCTACTCAAGAACGAATAATCTAAAATGAACTACTAATTTGTAAATATAGTGAAATTCTGAGCCCAACCTGAGCTAAGCAGTTTTGTGTTTACCGAGAGCTAGCTTAAATAATATTGCAGTTTAATAAAATAGTAAGAAAGGGGCATTCAACTATTTTATTTTGAATATCAGCTGATACATTTCATTTTAACTTACCTTAAATTACTGACTGACAGGCAAAGTGAGCACAGTATAAAAATCAATCTGAGAATTGTGTGTATGTATTTGCTCTAATTAAACTTTTTTTAATTTTATACCAAAATAAAAACAAATAGGCAAGGTCATTGCAGTATAGATTTATGAATCAATCTCTAGAAAAACTTGTAAAAATCCTTTTATCACCTGCTAAAATATTACTTAACGGATAGATTCTTTAGAGTAAAAATTAATGATGCAGTTTCTCACCTCCAATCTATAAAATCTGGAGTCCCACAAGGAAGTGTGCTGGTCCCACTCCTATATTTAATCTATACTTTGGACCTAAAAACATCAGACGTCATCACAACTGGTACATTTGCCGATTGATAAAGTGGTCTGAATTGACAGCATTAATTAATTTTCTGGATTCGTTTACGCTACTCACTGCGGATTATTTAAAGATATCCTGCTTGTTATTAGAGGAATATTTAAATAAAATATCTGATGAACCAGATCAGGATGTTAATAAAGATATTGTTTCAAAGGTAACATTTTTATATGAAGAATTGGATGTGAGCAACAATAACCAACACCATTATTCACCAGAAAAACTTGTGTTTTCTGCACAATTATATTTTACCTACCCAGCTGCATATAAAATGCTAAGAGCTAGTGGATATTTAAAACTACCACATACGAAGTACTTAAAAAATGTATCGATCGTATTGATGGATGTAAAAGTGGCATTCAAGATTCACATAAAAATTATTTAAAAATAAAGTGTGAAATTCTAAACAAAAGTGAACTAACAGTTAACTTAATGTTAAATGAAACATATTTACGACCTGAAATTCAATATAAATGTGGAAAATTGGAAGGATTTACTGACAGCAATGAAGTAGGTAGAACCATACAGGATTTTATGATAGGGTTAATGTTTTCTAAAAATAAAGACGTGGTAGCTATGTATCAGTGAAAAATATGTTATTGAACGTAATTAAACTGTTGCATTACCATCATGTTCTAACTCTTTGTTGTGATAACAACAGGGTAAATCGGAAAATGTAACAATTACTGTATGGAGGTTCTCTTCAAAATTTTATAACCAATTCATAGTCAAACAAAAGGTTGTTTTTATTATTTGACACTGAAATGTATCCGAAATAATTGGTTGAACCAAAAAGTCACAAACCAGTGTTTCTATTTACCAGTGCCTTTAGATAATAATGACACTAATACCACAGAACATATAATTGCTCTTTGCTAATACTTTGTATATAACTGCAAACCTACAGAATTTGAAAAAACTTCATCAACTAGCGCAATATTCTGTAGTAAAAACCGCTCTGGCTCTTAGTAGAAAAGTTCTGTTTCCTACAAGTATGGAAAGGCAAAGTGTTTTATTTGCATGCAAACTATTTGACGGAAAAAAAACGTTGCTGCTTTAAAATTAAAACAAGAAAATCGTGAGTTTAAAGATGCCGATGGAACAATTCTTTTTCTTGAAACAATAGCGATTTGGTGGAATATTGTTAACGTTAAAGCTTTACGAAAAGGAATCTACTTAAGAGACCAGAACCGGGATATCATCTCTGACTTACTGAGAGTGTAGGTTAAATTTTTAACAGATTTTTCTGCTTGGTTAGAAGAGTTGAACGATCTAATGGTAAGTGTTGCATCTAAAAGTTGTAGGTTAACGCCAGATACATACTGTGCCCTAAAACATACTAGAGACACTCAAACAGAATTGTGCAATTATTTGCTGTCAAGTGAAATAGGCCAGGTGAAATTTGTTCTAGGTAAATTCTTTAGAGGGTAGATTTGGACAATACTGACAAATGTCTGGCGGGCAGTAATGTGTCGGCTACCCAAATTTTGCAATCCGAAAGTAAACTTAAAATGCTTTCAAATATAAGTTTAAATTCGTCCACTTCAGGAACATTTTACTTGAAACATTTTGAGTATAAGTACTGACCAAGATCATCTGGATGAAATTATTGAAAATAATTTTAAAGAATTTCTTTGCAAAAAAATCGTCCCTGAGTTTGAATCCAATATATTACAAGCTTTAACCTTTATAGGTGGATATATTGCGCGTAAAGTTAATAAGAAAATTAAGGGCTGGTTGCAGAAAGCAATGTTAAGTCTGGTGTTAGCTAACATCGCGTTAAAGTGAACAAAATCGCATCAAATTTTGTTTACTAATGTATTAGTTACCATAAGCATTTGAGATTTGATTCGTTTTTGTTCACTTTGACGTCGCGTTAGCTAACACCAGACTTAACATTGCTTTCTGCAACCGGCCCTAAGTGCATCGAATGTCGTAAATTAACAACTATAGAGAAAAATCTCGATCTTGTACGAGAAACTGCAAATGAATGTTATTTGAAAGCAATTCTGTAGCCATCTGATACAGTTTTAAATTTGTGCTCATACGCTTTAGCTACATATAATTTGGTGTTGTCTAGTAAATACGAAAAACAGTTTATTCAATGCGGAAACCAAGAGCGGTTACTTTACTCTTTGTCGTATCAAATTCTTCAGAAAAATGATGTATTTATTGATGATTACTGTAAATGTGGCATTACTGTTGGTACCCTGATTCAACAAGTTTGAATATAATGGTTAACATATTGATAAACAATTATTCTAAAAAGAAAAATGATGATATATCTTACGGCAAAAAAATAGAAAAATGAAAATACTTTCATCTTAGGTTTCTTATATTAGATTTACTTGTACCAGTTTATTACGTGAGTATTGTTTGTTTTTTTTTCTGTTTTCGTATTGAATTTACTTTGCTAGCTTTCTTACAATGTATGTGCTTTGTTATTTATAAAAATATGATTTAATAAATACTCCTAGCTTAAAATATATTGATTTTACCATTGACGCCGTATAGCACACCGCCTACGCGGTATGACTCATGACTCAGGAGCTGCTGGCCTTTTAGTTATCGATGGCCTCGCAAGAAGCCTTCTTTCTTATTTTATGTAATAGAATATTAAAAACAGTTTTTTGTATTTTTTTTATAATTATTTGTTAGTGGCAAGAAGTCTTCTTCTTTATTTTGTATAATGAAATAATAAAAACAGTATTTGCATATGTTTATACTTATTGTTTTTTGCAAGAAGTACCTAAATTACTTAATTATGAGAAAAATGTAAACAAATCTTAATTTTGTTTGCTAAAGGTGACAAATGCAAGAAGCTTCTCAAGTGAATCTTATCTACATCACACCGGTACGTCTATTTTAATTCCAATTTTAAAACTTTTAAACGTTGTTTAACTCGAAATGAACCAAATGTGACCTAGGTATTTCTTGCACTGAATCCCTCATTTTGACTCTATGCTGTGTACTACTGATCCACTGTCAACCACCTTACCCTAAATATTTTGCTAAAACAAGGCTGGTATAGTAATCATTATCAATCGTCCTTCATTCAATGAGTTTTTGGTAATATTAACACTATTGATCCTGAAAGATTTAGTTCTGGCAGTTTTTCACTACATAGTAAAAAGACAAATTTTAGAAATCTTCAGGACTACCTACATACCTTGAATAGCTTAATCTCATATTTAGTAGCCTCGATGGATTATACTGCCTAATACTTAGCCTTCCTTGAAAAGACATCATAATCTCGTGAACTACAACAGTCTCTGCAGCTCTGCATACATATTTAAGCATAAATCTTTTCATTGCACCAATTACTAATTTAGTTATCTTTCTTAAACTATTAGGTATATGCATTTTTGAACGCATTTGAGGATTCTGAAGTAACATCTTAGTTGCACCATGTTATAATTTGAAGTCGTGGCATCTTTAAGAGTTAGTATTGTGACTTATCACCAAGAAATATTTATTTAGCACTTTGTACACTACCATCATATCAAACTTGACTTCAATGATTACATTTAATAGTAAGCCTGATAACCACTCTTCAATATAGACCCAAAGCAGGTGGTTTTACTAGGGATGTCGGCGGGTACCCGGGTATTAGTCAACCCAGGTATATTTTCAGGACCCGGTACCCGACTAGTAAATTATATAATTTCTAGAAAGTCAGTCGTTTTCGGACATAATAAAAACTTAAAAACAATAGGAATACGCTCTAGAAAAACATAACCATCCAGTAATAACCAGAATCACCCCATCCCATATCACATAATGTTTCTTGTTTGATATAATAAATATGCTTCACAGAAATATTCAACCGTCAATAGTACCACTAAATCGCGTCAGTATGGGATGAAGGAACATAAACATCCTCTGTGTGATTTTGATGCTGTTACGGATTTCGAATCAAGTCACGTACTTGAATTTGATAGAACTTGCAGCTACCACAGATGTTCCGATGTACGCTAACATTTTTGTTAGGGTACCCGGGTACTGTTTTCGGGTACCGGAGTTTGCTTGCTCACGACTAGGGTTTCCAAGTCTCGGAACCAAAAGTGTTTTCCGGACTTACAAGCTAAATTTCAAGTTCTGGGACTAGTCCCGAAGATCCCGAAAATGGTCCCGAAAGGGAAATAGTGTTCAGGTGAAATTTCCGAATGCAATTTCCAAAGAAAAACAAGTATTTCTGTGCTGATAATCTGCGTTGGGTCTCGTCTATAACTTCATTGCTTTCTTCTGGTACTAAAAATGGATGTCACTCTTCATCTTTTGCTTTTGCTTGAACTGCAAAGTGCTTGTGTAATCCTTTGGCCAAGCTGCCTCTGATTATGATAATTTTATAGGAAGAAACTTTACATTTCGCAAATTGTTCATCTTCAATATACAGTGTGGTCCATTAAGTGTGCAACAAATGGGAGATTTTTTTATTAGTTGTAAAACCGAAATTTAAATACCGCCAAGAGTTAGTGCATGTTCGATAACCATATCAGATGCCCTTAAAATGGCTTCAAGTCAAACAATATACAGGGCAGGACAAAAAATATGTAATTCGTTCAAGAATAAAGTTACCTTATTTCAAAAAATATAGCAAAATTTTATTGAGAAAAGTTGTTTATAATCAAAAGTTATGCTCAAATACAAATTCACGGCCTCCTATTCGAATTTTGATTCTTTTTTTGTAAAATTTTGTGTTATCCCCGTATGATACATATTTTTATTATTCTGATTTTATTAAGAGTTTTTCATATGTAAATTATTATTAGTAAAGCATTTGCCTTGTTAAAAAGAATATTTGCGAAATTCTAAGGTTCTGTTAAATATCGTTGCAACAAACATGAAGTGGACGCTTACCTAAAAAAATATAAATCCAAGTAAAGTTTACAAATACGCTTCAAGTTGCTAAAAGTTATTTAAAAGGGATGTGGTTGTGGCTACTTTAAATACATATAAAATCAAAATAATAAAAATATGTATCATACGGGGGTAATACAAAATTTTCCAAAAAAAGAATCAAAATTCGAATAGGAGGCCGTGACTTTGTATTTGAGCATAACTTTTAATTCTAAACAACTTTTTTCAATAAAATTTTGCTATATTTTTTGAAATAAGGTAACTTTGTTCTTGAACAAATTTCATATTTTTTGTCCTGCCCTGTATATTGTTTGACTTAAAGCCATTCTAAGGGCATCTGATATGGTTATCGTACATGCACTAACTTTTGGCAATATTTAAATTTTGATTGTACAACTAAGAAAAAAAATTCCCATTTGTTGCACACTTAATGGACCACACTGTATAAAATCGTTGCCATATTGACTTCAATTCGTTATTGGGGGGACTTCGCCTGGCCTGGCTGTGGTCTCGGGACTCGGTTTTTGTGGTAGAATCCCGGAACTGTCCCGGGACCGGATCCCGGGACTGGAAACCCTACTCACGACGCCATTTTAGAAAAATAGCGGACAAAATCGCTTTTTTGGAAATATTTAAGTTAGTGTTAGTCATACAATCAAAATACCTATTATCATTGTTATCAAGGATGTTTTCGAACAACCTTTGTTTGACACACATTTTTCTAAGTTGAATGTACTCTGAGCTAGAGCAGAACAAAGTGAAGCGCAAAAATTTTTCGATTATTATTGATTGAAAATTATGTTTTCATTATGACTAATTGTTGCTTTTTAGTAATTTCCATACTATCACAAGATTTGGGGGCTCAAGTAATCTTGTAACGTCCTATTTCTAGCGGTTGAATTCTTACAAAACCTCTTCCTTATTTACTGAACAATCTGGCCTTCGTGCGCCTTAACCTTGTTTCGAATCATTACATATATGGTTCGAATAGAATCACTCATGTCTATATTCGACCGTTAGAAATGGAGCCCGACATGAGGACATGACAATCTGATCCTCCAAATCTTCTGATTGTATGGAATTAACTGAAAAGTAATTTTCAATCAAACCTTGTCAGAAAATCTGTTTAAAACAAAAAAATCGTCTAGCGCTTCACTTTGAGCTGCTCTAGTTGAGAACCTATTTGACTAAAAGAAGAATGTTCCAAACAAAACTTGGAAATGATATCGTTGATAAGAATTATAATAAGTGTTTTGGTCATACAATTAACAGGAACGTAGGTATTTCCGAAAAACCGATGTTGCCTGCCATTATCTAAGATGCTGTGAGCGACGCCCCTCCAAATTATAAGTTTTGGAATTTTCATTCGGGCACCAAGTTTCAAACCACATCCAAACAATTAAAACTCCAGGATTTATTGTTACTAAAAATTTCCTGATGACCGGACTATTTTATTGGCTTTCAAAATAACAAGTTTTTCAAAATTGTCATCTTTGAGGGCATGGCGACGTGGTTTGTTCACCAGCATCGCAAATGAAAATAATCATTTTTATTCTATTGCGGCCAGTGGTTGAACACCTGTCGGTCACATGTTTAAACTCGCATAAAAATATTCGTATTGAGTAGTGCAATGTACTTGAGCACCCGAAAATGTATTCGGCTACCCGAAAATGTATTCGAGTACCCAAAAATACATTCAAGTAGAAGGATATGTATTTGAATACACATAAATGTATTCGAGTACATTTTCATAATCTGAAATATGTCAAATACAGATACAAGTACATTTTAAAAAATGTACTCGTGGACTGAGTACCGAGTACATGAAATATACTCAAGAGTGCAATGACTGAGTATCTGTATTCAAGTACCGCACAGCACTGTACGAGATTGGAAATATTAAAGAGAAATATAGATAGCTCTCTACACTTTGGTTCTCAAGAATGGAAAGTGTTAAAACATTTGCATAAAATTACCTGCAATAAAGAAAGCAATACACTAGTGATAGAACCAGTATTTCTGCATTCAATAGACCACACACAACTCCAGTTTTCATATAAGCTCAGTACTGAAGTAGAATTTGTACCCCGAGACATCTCCCACCCTGGTATTTTGAGCGGGAAATGTAGTCTGTAAGGATGTAATAATTGTTAATGCGCAAGTGTATTTATTTATCACGAAAATAAAATTTATTTTTGCCAAAAAAATTATAGTAGATTATATTATATTAAGTGAGAGAAATGCATCATTATTTGCGAGTGAGAATTTTGAATCGCGAGTGCCCCAGCACGAGCGATACAATTTCTCACGAGCTTATAATGGCATTTCGCTCACGTGTGATATACGACGTTTTATCTTACAGTAGCAATTCTTGTGTCTAAATAGTTTGCGCAGTCAGAATATGTCGCAAAATAAATTTATAATTAGTCGCCTATGATTTGTGATATACGTTTGACAGTACTGAAGTGTATTGGCAGTACTGAAGTGTATGATCAGTCTATATCAAATTCAACGTTCGTAGGTTAGGTTTTGTCATATATCTAATACTTACTATATTGCTAGCGGCTATGAGTGGGAAACTCACCGATGAAGTGAGACACACAACCAACTCCTTCATGTATACGGTGAGATGTGCGCAAGCGCGGCGGCGTCGTCCGGCCAATGGGGAAGTGGTCAAGTTTAGAATTCGCTTCTAAACGCGGAGTTCGAATTCTCACGCATGCGCACGAGACGCGTTATACTCGAAGTGAGACTATGTCGGCGCCGTAATGTTTTCTGAAGTTTCCAGGCCCTACCAGCAATATATGTGTATTATATATATATATATATATATGGGTTTTGTTTGTTATTTGACACAGACTGACGCAAAACTTAACCTGAAAATTACGAATTTGACATAGCTTGACAGTGCTACCAACAATGCAGTAGTATAAATAATGAAAACTCACTTGTGAATAAAACTTCATTTTAGTCACTGAAAACAGTTGTATAATGTATGGTAATAGGCGCTACTGTAAGATACAGTATTTGCTGGGGCACTCGCGATTCAAAATTCTCACTCGCAAATAATGATGCATTTCACTCACTTATAATACACTTCACCGCAAAATTAAGGGATCAGAAATAAAAGTGCAATATTTTTTTTTATTGTTGAAAATATTGTTATGAAGCTCATAGGCAATTTATCGCTACATGTGCATATTTTAGGGAAATTCATAGCTTGTGATACCACAAAAATGCTGCTTGATAACAAATACTGCAGATATCGCATAAGTCTTGTAATTAAAGGTTGTCTGTCAGGGTGTTCTAAACAATTGGTACAGTGATATAAATCAAAATAAATGGCAGCCGATGTCCATAGAAACTCTCTTTCGGAGGTAGATGTATCTAAAGTGATCACACTGCTCGAGGAAGGCTATACTCAGAGAGAAGTTGCTGCAAGGCTTTTAGTTGCCCAGTCAGTGATCTGCAGAGTGTCTCGGCGGTTTCGAATGACAGGTAATTATGCCAGGGGACCTGGCCAAGAACGTAAAAAGAAAACCACCATGCTTGAAGACCGGTATTTGGCCGTAACAGCGATACGTGAAAGGTTCCTCACTCCTCGATCACTGAAGAATGATCTCCAACGATCCACCAGAACAGTCATTAGCTGCGATACCGTATTGAGGAGACCACATGATGCTGGTATGAAGGCAAGACGTCCTGCAACCGGTCCAATTTTGACCCCCCTTCACCAGAGGCTACGTTTAACATTTGGTCATGATCGTTTGAACTGAGGAGATGAAGAATCGGCAGCAATGTTGTTCACCGACGAGTCTAGATTATCTCTAACCACCGATGATCGAAGTTATGTTATTTAATGTTTATTAATAGTCCGATCTTTATTGCGTATGAGTTTCATAACAATATCTTCAACGATAAAAAAAATATTGCACTTTTATTTCTGATCCCTTAATTTTGCGGTGAAGTGTATAATCTAGGTACTATTATGGTCCAATATTATCAATAAGTACTTCTATTTTTTTATTGATATGCCCTATTGCATTTTTTCAGTAAACTTACATTCAGGTTAAAATATGTAAAAGATTTATCACTGTTTACTGTTTTAAAAATCGGACCTGTGTATTGAAAATGTATAAAAATATATGTATTTCTAATTAAATTTGTTTTGTTTTCTCAATACCGAAGAGTATATATGTAACTGGATGACCAGGTGTGGATACACCTAGAAAATCTAAAATTCAGGATATCTAATGCGTTTTTGAATATTTTTTCGGTTTACTGTCACATTGTTTTTCTATTCTCAGCATCAAGTTTTTCCAAATGTGAAATTAGTCGAAAAATGAGCCCATGGTCAATTTTCTCTGAATAAAGTAACCCATAAGATAAACACCTGAAGCAAAACATTTTGATAAGTAATATATGGAATAACTATAAAACGGTAAAGTAGGTTCTGGCAAAAACATAATTGTATGTATGTATGTATAATCGATAACCTCGTTTTACCTTGCGGTGTAGAGGCTGGTGCTTTAGCTGCTTGCATCTGGCGGTACAATGCTCAACTTGCCCCGGATTCGGGATACAAAGTTGGAGCGCGCTTTGGTGGTTGCACAGCAACCATTGTGTGAGGTGTGTGTGTGTGTGTGTGTGTGTTATGTTGACCTTGTTACTCTATCTCTTAGGTCTGTGGTTCTGAGTAGAGCACAATTAATTTGGTGCCCAGCTGTGAATTCATTTTTACAATTCTTAGTAAAAACTAGGGATGTCGTACCCGGTCTAAAATTATAAGCTCCTCCACTGAAAAAT
>CALNHX010001191.1:0-56646 GCA_940337035.1 Agriotes lineatus | reverse complement strand
ACTGATGAGTGGATTAATAGCAAGATATGTCACTTTTGCTCAATGAACTGCATACTACGTACCTGGAACGGCTGCGACCGTTGTCGAAATCGCACGATTGTGTGTCAGGGGCTATAAACGGAGATAGCCTGATTTGACGGCAATCTATCTCTCTCGTACACGTTACGTTAAACGTGGTGGTGTGCATAAATTATTCGTTTGTAATATTTTTATCTGCTTTGAGGTAGATTTTTATTTGATCAGAACCAATTTCGACAAAAATAGGTATATATTAATCTGCCTATAGTATTCGTTACCTGCAGCTTGTGAAAGAAGTGTTAAAAACACAATATTGTGCGTTAGTGTGTTTGTTTATTTCCAAGTTTATTTCGCAATGGTGATTTCTTGTGTTGCCTATGGATGCACTAATGAACAGGATGGGAGGAAAATTCCGTTTCATACGTAAGTTGAAAAACAATTTGGTTTAAAATATGTTTCCGATTTTAGCATATACAGTCCCAATCATTATCGAATTATTTATAACACGTTTTTATTGTTTTAGTTTTCCATTTAAACGCCCAGAAATACTAAAGCTATGGATTAAAGCTATTCGTAGGGATAATTGGACACCATCGAAAACGAGCAGGCTTTGTGGCCAGCACTTTCTTCCAACTGAATATATTGCAAAGCCAGGATTGACTGCCAAATTATTAAAACCTGATGCTGTACCCAGTGTGTTTTCTTTTCCCAAACATTTGTTGCCAAAAAGTACTCCTCCTCGTAGAAAAATATTTAAACAGGTGGGACTTACACATAATAATCACTAACAAATAATATAGTTCTGCTGTAACTAGTAAACATAATGAATTAATAATAAATTTTTCTAGATCGATCCTACTACAAGTTCCCAAACTGAAAATATGTTAATGGATATTGACATACCCTTAGCGTCTGCTGCCTCTGCTGAGAAGGAAACTCAAACAGTTCCTGACAACAGAATTACACAGTTACGTCGAAAAGTGAAAACCCTAAAGCAGAAAGTAAAACGAAGGGATGTTAAAATTCACAACATGAAAGATGTCATTAATGAAATAAAGAAAAGTGGAAATAGTAATGAAAGCCTCGATGCTGTTCTAAGTAAATACTTTGAAGGTAATACTGAGAATAAAATTTGTTTTAAACAATTATAAATTAGATATATTATTATGATTTTTAGGTTTACCATTGGAATTAGTTCTACTCCAAAAACAAAAAGATGAAGGAGTAAATCCGAGTCAAAGAAGATACTCAGCCTTAATGAAGCAGTTTGCGCATACGATTTATTTTTATTCGCCAAAAGCGTATAAATTTTTAGGAGAACATTTTGTTTTGCCTAATGGTAGAACTATTAGAAAATGGTTGAGTAGTATTAATTGTGAACCAGGTATTTTAGGTGAGGTTTTAGATTTTTTAAAGACAGAAGTTAGGTCTAAGCAGTACTTAAGAAACTGTGCTCTAATAGTTGATGGTATGTCAATTAGAAAGCAAGTTATATGGGACCATGGTGAGGGAAAATTTTTGGGAAATGTGAATTATGGTGGTATAGCTGAAGTAGATCAGGAAAATCCAGCATCAGAGGCTTTATTTTTCCAAATTGTAAGCTATGGGCATAATTTTAAATGTCCAGTAGCCTATTTTTTAACAAATAAAGCTGATGCCCATTTACAAACTCAATTAATTATCTCTTGCTTAAGAAGCTTATTTGAGATAGGTATAATAGTCAGATCAATTACATCTGATGGTGCCCAAGCCAATATTGCAACCTATAAGCTGTTAGGTTGTAATATTGTTGCTGACAATTTAGTTCCATGCTTTTCTCATCCATGTAATAAAACCATAAATGTGTACTGTATTTTGGATATTTGTCACATGTTGAAATTGACAAGAAATGCTTTGGCCGAAAAAAAAATGCAATCTGAATCAGGGACGATTAACTGGGAATATATAAAACAATTAGATGAAATTCAAAATTCAGAAAAATTAAAGTTAGCAAACTCTCTTACTTTGCGTCACATAAATTATAAGAATCAGGTAATGAATGTAAGACTTGCCGCTCAAACTTTGAGTAGTGGTGTGGCAGATGCCATAGAATATTTAGAGAAATGTAATGTTGATAAATTCAAAGGCAGTCATGCTACTGTCGAATTTATAAAAACCATTGACCGAATATTTGATATATTGAACTGCAGAAATCCTTTTGGAAAAGGCTTTAAAGCACCAATTAGGCCAAATAATTTACAATATTTT
This sequence comes from Agriotes lineatus, assembly GCA_940337035.1. Classification (NCBI taxonomy): domain Eukaryota; kingdom Metazoa; phylum Arthropoda; class Insecta; order Coleoptera; family Elateridae; genus Agriotes; species Agriotes lineatus. Next base: position 54,381 of record CALNHX010001191.1, on the reverse strand, counting down.
GAAGATATTTTTTTAAAAACAAAACAATACCTAAAACGTTTAACTATGGAAGGCGTTCCACTGCTAAATAGTATTCGTAAAACGTTTGCCCTTGGCTTCATATTAACAATGGACAGTATTTTACAACTAGCAAAAGATCTCTTTAGTTTAGATGAAGACCCAATGAAGTATTTTTTAACATACAAATGTTCTCAAGATCATCTTGAAATTTTTTTTTCTTGCATAAGATCAAGGGGCGGCTGGAACAACAATCCAAACACTCAGCAACTCAAGTGGGCATTAAGACAATTAATATTCAGGAACTCAGTAACTTCTAGTGTTAGCGCAAATTGCTCTAATTTTGAAACATACTGTACACCTGCATTTGAGTTTCGGTCAGAAAATAGGCGAAATCAAGATGTTTCACAACAAATAGAACTTGATCTACTTTCCACCTATACTGAGTATTTGGAACAAAGAAAATTAAGCGATTTTCAAGAAAATATTTTATATTACATATCTGGGTACATAGTACGTCGTCTTATTAATAAAAGCACATGTGATCATTGCCTTGAAATTTTGCTACAAAAAAACAGTGTCAGGCCTCAGGATCACATGTACAGTGCACCACCAGAAACCTTTAAAAAGTTTATAAATTCTGTATCTCGTGGTGGCCTTATTTATTCATCTGATATAGTTTACAAAATTCTACATTTCACTGAACGGCAATTTCGCTTTATGCTTGAAAATGAAGATGTCGTAAAAAGAGGCATGAATATAAAAAAACGGATTATTTATACAGTCATTAAGCATTTTTCTGAAAATATTGCTATGTTTAAACCTAGCCACCCTGTTACTCAAGAATTTATGAGTGAAGAGTGCCACGAGATTCAGCTCGTTCGAAAAATTCTTGACATTTTTATAAAATGTCGAATGCATCACCACTCTTCACTCATGAATTTGGAGCTACATGGAAATGCTGCAACCGTGAGGCAAAAGATGACTAAACTTGTGTTATTTAAAAATTGTTAAATGTAAGAGTAGCTAATTTAAAATGTAGATTTAGAACTTTAAAGTGTATTTTTTGTAATGTAATGTATATTATAAAAAATATTATTCTTCATTTATATGATTTTTTATTTCCTTACCCCTCCCACATTTAATTTTCAACGCTCAAAAAATTTAAAAAAAAAACACAAAATACATAAAAAAAGAAAAAACTAGAGTTGTTTTCCGCTCTATTTGTATTTTGTTTTCAACAGCATAATATACTCCTGGAGAACTAAAGAAGTTATCGCAAGTTTCAGTTTATAGATATAAAAAAACTAAAAGTTTTTAATTTTGTCGCAAACTCGTTATTCGATTGTTTTTTTATTAATTGCATATTAATCAGCGCCAAAAACACTACTAGTTTGCTAATTTAACCTACTTTGTAAAATTAATAATAACAAAGATAGCAATGGTGCGCACTTAATTTGAATCACCCTGTATAAAGCATTAGCGGAAATTTATTTTATATTTAAGGAAAAACAGGAAAACTTCACAACTTATAATAATATGAAAAATTTAGTTTTCCGAATATTTCTTTTGTGATGCGTTAATTTTGTCCAGGAGTAAGTATATATTTCGTTCACTTAAAATGTCAAAAATCTTTCGATTCTCGTATATTTTCAGCAATAATGTAGTTTTTTACCAAAACAGTTTCTAAAAATGCGTAACATTAAAAAAACCCTAATCTTTCAGCACACTGCCGTATAAGTAAATAAGATAGAAAGAGATAGATAGCCGTCACAACTGCGGGTTGCATACATATTGGTTTTGCCTCACTTTTGCCGATAAACGGGTCCCTTCCAGGTACGTAGTATGCAGTTCATTGCTTTTGCTGATGATACGAGTCTAGGACACTACGCCGACTGGACACTACGCCGACCTTGGACACTACGCCGACCGTGGACACTACGCCGACCGTTGGCCGTGGACACTACGCCGACCCTGGACACTACGCCGACCGTCCTCTGTGGACACTACGTCGACCGTGGACACAACGCCGACCGTCCTCTTTGGACACTACGCCGACCGTGGACACAACGCCGACTCTTAAAATAAAAATTAATTGCAAATGCAACACTGTAGTGGACACTACGCCGACCGTTCCCCTTGGACACTACGCCGACCGTGGACACAACGCCGACCGTTCCTTTTGGACACTACGCCAACCGTGGACACAACGCCGACCATCCCCTTTGGACACTACGCCGACCGCGGACACAACGCCGACTCATCCTCCTACAATAAACGTTCGTAATAGGTCTCAGAGTGCATATTTCTTCACGTCGACATCGATACAATTTTCCCTACTACGAAATTATATTTTCTAGAAGATTATAGGCATATAATCCCTCACTGAAAAATGTATTATTGGAGAAACTGATGCGGAGGGTCATATCGGTATAAAATGTTTTGATTGGTTGTTCTCACGCGAATTGAACAGTCCAATGTGTTGAAGCGAGTAAATCTTGGCAATTTAATGACTATTCGTCGGATTCCCCTGAAATTTTGTCATACCCTAGTTCAACGTTTCGAAAACACGTATGCCTAATTTGATATTGGCATGTTACTTGGATTCACAGATAAGTACAAAAGAGTTATTTTCGTAAATAAAAAACAAACGAAATTATTATTTCAGAAACATTAAATAAATGCCAATGAAAGTCGACTTCTATAGCGTAATTATTTTCAATTCTAAAAATAGCCAAGTTATGCTTAGTATAAACCATTGCGCATTTAGAGGGTACCTAGTCATTAATTAAAAACAGTCTTGCATCTTAAAAAAAAAATTAAAACTAAACTACCTGTTAATGTCAAATTGCCTTATTGAATTTAATGAGATAGTTTAATTAAAATTGATTAACACATTAACACATATTACAACCAACTGTACAAAATAAAATTTATTTAACAGACAATACAATTTACATAAAACAAAATTTTATAAAATCATGTATTTATGACAGTTATATACTGTTCGATTGGTTGTCGATCGAGAGGACAGATTGCGTAGTTATAGGTGTGACCCCAAATCTCGTCTGAAACTTGTGGAGTAGCATCCATGTTTTGCATCGTTTCAGCACATTCAGTGCACATCCCGAAATGCCGACACGGCATTATAATGGTAGTGGGGGGAGCGTTGTGACATATCGGGCACAGTGCGTTATATCTTTCGCCAATTGGATTGAGAGCATTTTCATTGTTACTGTCAGGTCTTGCCTCTTCCTCTACTTCAACAACTTCCTCTTCCGAGTCAGTAGTGGTACTATTATCTGAAATTAATTTATTAATGTAGACGAAATTTAAAAAATATTAATATTATTCCACATACCATTAATTTCGAACGTAGGGGGTACGTCACCAGGAAGTGCTGTCAGCGAAATTTCCTCTTCCATATTAATAGTTTCGTCATCAGCAACTACATTCTGGAATATTCGCTCCATCGTAGACGAGACTCCGTTCAAAAAGGATTCCACATCTCCGTCTTCGTCAAATTGTGAAGTTAAGTCCCGTATCCTCCTACTATTTGACTGATATGATCGCTTTGGTAGAACCTTTATTTGAAGTCCTTCGACAATAAAGGCTCGAACTTCTCTAACTGTGAGCATCGATATTTCCCGTATTTTGCCTGTAACAAATGAATTGTGTGTATAGGTCCTGGATTCAATTTTTAAAATGCACCAAATGGGTGTTGTTGTTATTACCTATGAATTCCCATACATTCGGACCTCGCACCCTTAGTAATCTCTGCAACAACGCATGGAAGGATTCAGAATCATTGTTTGTGCGCCTGGATCGCTTGTATACGGAAAATCCGTCCGCGCCTACTCTAGTGAGCCATTGCCTTCGGTAATACTTAAAACATATACAGTTTTCAAAACGGATACAATTCGTTTAATTATGGTTGGTTGTAAATATGGTTGTTTAAGTAAATTGCGCCCCATTATGTATCCGTATACACATGCTGCAAGGGTTAGTTTGGCATAGCATTGTAGCAGAATACTCACGTTAACAACGTTTCAAAAGAATTGGAAATGTGATTTTCCGTGATAAAGTTAGACACATACTGAAATCCCTGTTGGATTTGATTGGTAGGCAATAATGCTAAACATATCAAAATCTTTAGGGACCTTTTCGCAAGTCTGTTATCGCGTAGTAATGGTTTCAAGCCAAGTCAGCATGCTTTTCGTAAGATAGCCTAAAACAAATAAACTTAGTACAGAAAATAACCACATACCAAATATTCAGCCCTTTTAATTACCTGAGCGTAATGAAAGAAACAACCCGCCTTGTTCACGTTTGGAAATTGCCTCTCCAAAGAAGAAACAAGAGGTTTCTCAAAATCCATCATAATGAATTTCACTTTCATATTGGGTTTAATTTCCCTAAGTTTTTGAAATATTTGGTCATACGCCGAAGTTTTCCTGCTTTTCATTAAAGCGTACGCACACGGAAAAGCCTAGAAAATGTTATATTAAAAGTTGGTTTGGACAACGATATTATCACTTGATAAAAATACATACGTATCCATATTGTACTGCCATTATAGTCAGTAGCTGACTACTGGCTGGATGACGGGGACGAGTTTTAAATGTACCGTCGATATGGATTTCTTTTGATTTGCTGAGTAACTGCATTAAGTCCTCCGCCAAAAATACCACTGATGTCGAATCTTCTTCACCTACAGTACCCCAACAAAAATTGGTTCCGTCGATTTTACCGTATAGGGGGTTATCGCGGCAAATGCTCCCCAAATCCTCTAAAGTATTTGGCATAGGGGGTGCAACTAATCGGCGATGACGCCTCATAGTCTTTGACATAGCTGGAAAGGCTATCTTGCTGGCAACATCTACAGGGGCCCTTAAAAAGAGAACGTAAATAAAACTATAACATTACCAATTCCTGCTAATGAATTTCTTCTCGGTAGAAATACAATAAAAAGTAATCGCAAACAATGTGCGTTTTTTCTACAAGTTAAGTTTCGTTTATAAAAGCATAAATATATGATACATACCTTGCACTTTGTGTAACAAATATAGGTTTAATATCTTCGCTCGTATTACTCCCCGTTTCTAACATCGCCACTCTTAAACGCAACGCTTCCTCCTTTTTCGCGTCTGGTAAATGGCTGTGGTTTTCCCCAAGTGTGGTAAATTGATTTTCGTTTGCAGACGCTCGTGCTGGACACCCTTTCTCCGTACAGATCAAAAATTTTATACCGTTTTTTGTTTTATTTTTCGAATAATAATGCAGAAAACTAAAAGCCGTGTTTACACAACTAAAAGTACCACGGTTGCATTCGCCAATTTCTATTTTCGGGTTTTTGTAAACAAACTTCCCTTAACTTTTAATAGCGATATTATCACAGAAAACAATTATTTATTATGCCTATTTCCTGTGTTTTTTAAAACTATTGACTCAGCTTCGAAGGCAAGTCCACTGTGGTTAATGTTCATATCTGCTTATTGAACGCTCCTAAAATTAAAGCCGCACGCACACGCTAAAAAAGCGTGTCTTTAAAGATTAGGTTAGATAACCTACAAAATTTCAGATTGGCCTGGCAATAACTAATGTCTTCTAGCAGTGGCTACAAGTATTAATTCTGTTAAATGGTCTACTGTGCATCAGATAATTGTAGTACAAAGCAAGGTAAGGGATTAGCGTTGTTCAGATTTCCCAAAAAGCAAAAATTGGACTCCGACTAATTCTTTACGGTTATGTTAGGTAAGTAGTTTTGAATAAACTTGTACGTGCAATCTTATTGCTTCTCTCTTCTGCAGCGTCACTTTGAAGTATCGCAAATTAAAACTAACGCAGAAGGCATTACAACATTGTGGTGTTTTGTAGTTACACTGAATTGGAAACTATGGTTGTTTGTGTAACAGATTTTAAAAAAAGGAGATTACCACATTGTCACATGCTTTTAATTCTTGCAGGTATTTATAAAGATACTCTTCAAAACTTTAATTAATTACAAAATATTACATTTTAGGAAACAAGTTACGAACTGCAGAAGACGTAGATAGAATTGTAACATCTCAGCTGTCATTTGATGATTTGAAAACCATTAACGGCCAAGTTTACGATACATTCCTTGAAGCTGCCAAAGAAGCCGGCAGGTATTTATAAAGATACCTCTCAAAATATTACATTTTAGGAAACAAGTTACGAACTGCAGAAGACGTAGATAGAATTGTAACATCTCAGCTGTCATTTGATGATTTGAATGTCTACGTATCAATAAACAAATTTAGTGCTATAGTGGGCTAACTCGTAACCATACAATTGTTGAAATATTGCGATTTTGTTTCTGTCGTACATTATTCAAGTTTTTGATGTTTTGTTAAGAATCGGGTTGGCGTTGTCTGGGATATGTTTACAGCATGTCAATTGTTTGAGATAACTGTCAGTATTAACTGTTAATTCTCACTTCCGTGCCAAAATGCTGATATCTCCAGTAAGATGTGCAAAAATGATCGATTTATGTTGTTACAATCTTTAAGAAATCGCACTGCAACAGCTACAATTACTGCTAATGAACTGGCTGCTGTCAGAAATGTTCAAATATTGTCAGGTACAGTTCAGCGACGACTTCACGAAAACAATCTGAAACCATATCGGGCTGCCATTGGTCCAAAACTTTCAGTACGCCACAAACATAATCGACTAAATTTTGCTATAACTTACCAGAATCTGGGGAACTCGAATGGAGATGCGTGTTATGGACAGATGAGTCTCGATTAGTTTGGATGCTCCAGATGGTCGTTCACGGGTATGACCAAGAGAATGCTATGCTGCTTGTGCTATGGCCACAACTTCAAATTTTTTTGGAGGTTCGGTAATGGTTAGGGGAGGGATTTCTTCAGATGCGCGCACAGAGCTTCACATCTGTGATAGAGCAGCCCTCAACGCAGATAGGTACATTAGGAACATTCTTGAGGAATATGTTGTTCTGTTTAGTCATTTTGTTGGTAACAACTTTCGTTTAATGCAAAATAATGGATGGCCACACTCTGCAATATCTAAACGAAGTTGGAATTACACTTTTGGATTGGCCAGCCTGCTCACCAGACCTGAACCAGATAGAACACGTGTGAGTTCAACTGGGAAGAGCAATTCGCACTCGCCCTAATTGGCTTCGGACATTAGGATAGGTTACCACAAGAAAATCTTGCACAATTGATTAGCAGTATGCCTAGACGTCTAGAATGTGTAATTAGAGCTCGTGGCGTAGAATTAACAGTTAATACTGACAGTTATCGGAAACAATTGACATGCTGTAAACATATCCCTGACAACGCCAACTCGATTCTTAACAAAACTTCCATCAAAAACTTGAATAATGTACGACAGAAAAAAAATGGCAATATTTCAACAATTGTATGGTTATGAGTTAGCCCACTATAGCACTAAATTTGTTTATTGATACGTAAACATCGACATCAGAACATGGAACATGGAAACGAACAAATACTACCATCAAAACGAAAGTACGCTTATACCGAACGCTGATCCTTCCCATTCTTCTTTATGGATCGGAAACGTGGACATTGCTCAAGCCGGACCTTGACAAGCTTGAGGTCTTCCAAATGCGATGCTTGAGGCGGCCGCCTTCGAAACGAAACAATTACAGGAAGATGTGATCAACAAACACTGATAGGAGAACAAATACAAAAACGTCGACTACGATGGTTCGGACATGTCTGCCGAATGGATGATAACCGTTTGCCATGTAAACTTTTTTGGTAAGACTGTCCGGCAGACTGGAGAATTCAGCGATTAACACCGAAGAAAACCTGGCTAAAGAATATCGAGGGCGACTTAAAGAATCAGCGATTATCGGTTATCGATGCCCAAGACGTCGTCAAGAATGGAAACGAATCGTAAATGGAGTGTGAGACCCAGTGGCACCGACAGCAGCGTATTCGTTTCGGGGACGACCCGCCCGGACCGCCAGCAAACGGACCAAAGAAGAAGAAGAAGACTAATAACAATAAAGAGGGAAAAAACCCCTGGACAAAAAAACCCGGACATAAGACCCTCGGACAAAAAACGTCCGGACTAAAAACCCCATGGATAAAAAACCCCCGGACTAAAAACCCCCCGGATAAAAAACCTCAGGACTAAAAACACTCGCACATTATGTGGGGTCCGTGGGCGATTATTATTATTATTATTGATTATAAGTTATTAATTCTAATTATCATTCATTACTGATACAAGAATGCATAAAAAATGAGATATGTAAAGTGGGACATTTATTTAATATAATACACATACAGAAAATTCACAACCTAATTGTTTTTTGTATGATTAACTTGAAAAGAGGCTTCCACGAATGGGGCCCCCAGTTAATCCGCTACGAATTCCGGTTCAATGGGATTGCCGGGAACTGCCACTTAATAACCCTTGACTTGGGTTCAGTTATTTGTTGGAGTGAAACAAGACTTAACAAACACGAGTATATTGAGTAACAACGATTACAAACGTCACTGATGGACCGATGGTTTTTTACAATAGCTTCAACTGTTGTGACACGCTTGGATTGGCCTCGCGAAAATAGCGAATTGTGCGTAACCGTCACACAAAACAACCTGGAAACGTCTTTACCAGGGAGCTAGACCGACCGCAAACCAGCACAAAGCATAGCTGAACTTGCTTACTCGAAATTCTGAATCTAACTGAAGCTGAATTGACAATGAGCTGAACTCGCAAATTCAACAAGGAGGGGAAGGATCAAACACTATTGGCTGAGGCGATCCTGCGTAGCCAATCGGAACGTCGCACGTTGTTTAGGAATAAATGCTTATTTTAAGAAATCTTAATGCTAAGCTCTCTCAATGAGGCATTGTATTGAACGAAATCCATAAACACATGAGACCCAAATACGCTAAGTCGGCTTAAGTCCTATTAGAAAGTGTATCCATCCGCTTAAAAGCCATTAAGGGAAGCTTACAAATTCCTTTCCAATATTAACAGAGGCAAACAAATACGACCTTTGAATGAGATAGAACAGTTATGACTTGAATTACATGAATAATTATAAGCAAAAAGGTTTTGATGCACGCATCTGTGCGAATCAAACACTAATGTTATTATTTACGGCAATTAAAAAGTTTTCTAAATCACGTTCGCCATGCGAATGCATAATCCGTTGCTGTCGAAATGCACAACGTTGCCTAATTTAACATATTTTCAACGCTAATATTTCAAAAACTATTCGTCCAAGACCAAATGATAATGATAATTTTTGGTTCAATTTTTGACAAACAATTGCGTGCTGTAAATATTCTCCGCACGTTCTAATACACCCTGTATAATGTTGGCTCTTGGAATACTTGTTTCAGGAGGGTTTGCAAAATTTGATATGTCGGTCTTTTATTCTTCAGAGAAAGTCAATTTAGTTTAGTCTATCGCCAATTTCCAATTATTAATTATCATTCCATTTGCAATTTTTAGAAAATAGTAATCACCTGCCTTCTTATTCGACAACTATGATTACCACTGATAACAAAAGCTATAATACAAAGATACCTACCTGCTAATGTATTTTGTATTAAATAAATGCCCTAATTTTTACATGTGTCATTTTGATCTGCATTCTTGCATCAGTGGTAATTATAATTATAATTAATAACTCATTATTATTAATAAAAATAATAATCTCCCACGGACCCCACATGATTTGAAGGTGTTTTCTTTATGATGGGGGTTTTTAGTCCGGTACGAAAAAAAGAGCGTCAGTTGAAGAGACAAATTTTCTCTAGAATTTTAAGCTGAGTTCAAAAATTTAATAATATACCGGGTGTTCTTTTTAATATAGAAGTTAACAAAAAATGGGAAAAAACAAAAGAATCCCATTTCAGAAGTATTCAATTGAAAAATTACCTATCTCACATCAATACACATTAAAAATGCAATAAAAATGTGAAGTTTGAAAAAAATCGTTACAGCCGTTTTTAAAAAATCGAAAAAAAACTGAAAAATTACAAGAGCTTGCTGTCGCATCTACATAGTACACAAAACTTACACCGGGTGAATATTCCAAAACCGAACATAGGCAATTAACATGGGAAAAAGGTTTTTCGCAGATTGCTGCTCCCCATTTTAACTTAAGAGGGTTTATAATGACACCAATCGAAAGAAATTTTTTTTTCATCTAATGAATTGCGAATTAGTTAATTTTCAGTTGTATTTCTTTATTATTTTATCGAAATTAAACGGGGCTGCGCGCGCTATTGCGCGGTCTATCCTCAATTTACCACCATTTTTAGGCTTATTACGTTGGGCCATTCCGTTCTGTTACACACTCCGCCCCTGCCTCCCTCTGCCTTCCACCTGACCAAAGAAGGGGGCCCTCGGGGCTCGACCTCTCTCTAAGGGGCCTCCGGGGCTTCGCCCCTCTCCAAGGTGGCCCTCAGGGCTCCGCTCCTCTCCAAGGGGGCCCCCAGGGCTCCGCATTTCTCCAAGGGGGCCCTCGGGGCTCCGCTTCTCTCCAGGGGGCCCTCCAATTGCGTTCAGTAAAGAAAATTGGAAATCTTAAAATTATAGTCGCCAACGGCATAATGAATCTGTCACTTTAATGACGTTTGAATCTATTTATTGGCTTACGAGTCATGGCTCAACATGCTTTTCCTAATTGAATTTATTGCGAATTTTTGATAAAATAATGAAAAATATAACTGAAAATTAACTAATTCGCATATCACTAGATGAGAAAAAAATCTTCTTTCGATTCGTGTCATTATAAACCCTCTAAGTTAAAATGGGGAGCAGCAATCTGCGAAAAACCTTTTTCCCATGTTAATTGCCTATGTTCGGTTTCGGAATATTCACCCGGTATATGAAGTTTCAACGCCATACCTCTTTTCGTTTTTGAGATATTCTGTTCACAGACAGACAGACACGCAGATTCACACACAGACAGACCAATGAAAAAAATATGTTTTTTGGGTTCAGGGGACTCTAAAACGTGAAGACCTGTTGAAAACTCAATTTCGAATTTTTGGAGTGAATTCAATACTTCCTTTATTGTAAAAGGAAGTACAAACTGGAAAATTAAAGAAAAATTTATTCAACGTTAATAAGATATCTTACAACAAAATCACGTGTGCTACACACATTTCCGCAGAGCGTGCCCATAACAAAACAAACAATAAATGAAAGTTGCCTAGGTAATCACGACTAACGTGGTTTGGGATTGGTGTATTTCATATCCGCCCGTATGTGGATATGAAATCATATTCGTTCAGTTAACTACAATTGCCCACTTATCCATTCTGTGGATTGTAAAGAAAATAGAATATTTACATGCGGGAGTAGAAAAAATAGTGTATTCCTAGTAAGCAAAATTGTATCGCCGCCGACGTAAAGAAATATGCACACTGAGACCTATTATTCTAGGAGGATGAGTCGGCGTTGTGTCAACGGTCGGCGTAGTGTCCAAAGGGAACGGTCGGCGTTGTGTCCACGGTCGGCGTAGTGTCCAAAGGGAACGGTCGGCGTAGTGTCCACTACAGTGTTGCATTTTCAATTAATTTTTATTTTAAGAGTCGGCGTTGTGTCCACGGTCGGCGTAGTGTCCAAAGAGGACGGTCGGCGTTGTGTCCACGGTCGACGTAGTGTCCACAGAGGACGGTCGGCGTAGTGTCCAGGGTCGGCGTAGTGTCCACGGCCAACGGTCGGCGTAGTGTCCACGGTCGGCGTAGTGTCCACGGTCGACGTTGTGTCCAGTCGGCGTAGTGTCCAGGACGAAACTGTATGGGTACTATCGAAACGATTTATACGTTTTTAAGTTTTATAAAACGACAACGAATGCTAGAAAATGAGATCAATAAATTAGAGAAACCAAAAACAGAAAAACTAATAAGATTATGTTCCATGAGATGGATTCAGGGACATGACTCCTTGAATGCGTTCGTTTCTCTTCTAAGGTCAATAATAAATGCCTTGTTTGAGATTGCCATATGGACCGATAAAAAAAGGCAACCGACGCTCAATCACTTTCATCGGAAATTTGTTAAAGTAGCTTTCTTTTGTGTACTTTTGTGTACTTTTGTGTAAAAGCTGTTTTTTCGTCGACTTTACCATTGAGCAAGTACTTAGAAATATCAAATTTTGACCTGAGCTTTGCTCTTGAGTCAGCTGGAAATGTCATTAAACCTTTTTAAAAAAAATGGGACTAGACGGCGAGAAATCATTTTCAGATATCAGATTCAGATCAGGAAACCAATGCGATTTGTAACGAATTTGATATTAGAATTTTACAACCTAGAACCACTAATCGGCAAATTAACGGAAATAATGTTCCTGGAACATCGCCGGAAAAATCTTATCGAAGGACTACTTATATTCAGTTTCTCGACCAAACAATACAGGAAATAGATGCAAAATTTATTAAAAAAATACCCTTGAACATTTCCAAAACCTGTTATGTAATAATAATAGTTTAGACATTAAAGAAAATTTGAAATCTCTCTAACAGCTTTTGGAATTTTATGAACTGGGTGATTCTGGTGCTATGGGAGAAGCTACACTTAGGGTCCAGTTTATCAAAGATAAAGCATAAAAGCCACAAAGTGCGATTGAGGCTTTGGAGAGATGCAATATAAATTTGTTTCCCACAATTTATAAACTTTTAATTATCATGGCAACTTTATCCGTCACCACAAGTTCTTGTGAAAGATTGTTTTCTTCTCTAAAATTTCTAAAAAAATATTTACGGTATTCTACTGGGGACGACAGATTAAACGGCCTAGCTTTGATGTATACAGGGTGCTAAAAAAATGGCGTATTAACTCGATGGTACGTTGTTAAGGGTTGCGCCCTGGGTATGAGAAAAATAAGAAAACATTTTTTGTGTTATATTTCGAAAAATATGGGGCCCCAAAGTTTGATTATTAATTTCTCTAATATTCAGTATTAGAATAGAAAAACATTACCCACTTCAAGATAATAGTATGAATGTAAATGCTTGTAAATAACTTCGTTAATTAATGAACAGAAAGTCAAAAAATTTAAAATACAAAATAAAAGAGATCTTCAAAAATATAACATACTCAGGGAGTTCCCCTAAACAACGCACCATCGAGTTAATACACCATTTTTCAGCACCCTGTATACACCCAGCTATTGCTATTCTAGAAGACAAAGTTTTTGATGTCTTAGCTCTCCAATCTCACGGTCTTAATATTTATTATAAACAATAATTATTTTTTAATTGAATTTATTATGTTGTTGTGTTTTTGCTTCTGGTTTTTATTTGAGGAGTATACCACTGCTTTAAAGTTTTTTTTTTGTTGATATTTTTTAAATTCATTTTATATGTACGCTGTATTTGAGTATACTCACTACCTGACAGATTTTTTTTTGTTTACTTTTTGTTAAATGTACTTTATACAGTGAATTTATTTTAATGGTTAACATAGCAGTTTCGTTTCTATGCCTGCATTTAATCATACAGGTCACTTCAATAGTTACCAATGAAATCAATAGATTCGAGCGTTTATTTTACGAGTTAACATACGCATTTGAATTAGGTACTTACTAATAAGAAACTTTAATTTTGTTACCGGAATGTAGGTATGCAACTAAAAAGTAGATAAGTAGGAACAACTTGTGTGTTGTACCTTTCCTTTAGTAGTATACATTAGGATCACTTTTAATTGTTTTTTTGACAAGTAATAATTCCTATGTTAACTCGTAAAATACACGCTCTAATCTATTGGTCTCATTTGTAACTATGGAAATGACCTGTATGATTAAATGGTGGCATAGAATCGAAACGCTTACGTTAACTATTAAAATAAATTTCCTATATGTACGTTACGTTTTGTGCTCTGTAGTATATTCTCGTTTTTTTTACACTTTTCCTAATTTTTTTAACTTCCTCGCCCTGAGCCACTGTCTACAAATACATACAAAAGAAAGAAAAAACGTTTCAGATGAATGCTAGTATTCCCCAGAAACTAGCGAAGAAATCGTCCTGCTAGGCTATGTCGTTCTCCAACTATCTTTCTTTCTTGATAAAGGGGTAGCTACAGAAATTAATTGTAAATATGTAAAAATAGTCGAAGTCTATAGCTCTTCGTTCCTTTGAAAGAGATTTGTTTCAAAGCAATTATTTAAGAAAGGCAGAATAATGTTTATTCCAATGTTTAAAAACAAGGGTGTATACGAAATACACCAAAAATATTCCTAAAGATAATTCATTACAGGATTTATCAACGGTGAATTCCAATTTGGTTTTAGGACCGATTTAGGCAAAAGAGAAGCTCTCTTCAGCTTACAAATTCTAGTCGAAAGATGCAGAGATGTGAATGTCGACATTTATGCGTTATGCCTGTTTTGTGAACTACGAAAAGGCTGTTGACAGTGTGCAACATGAAAACTTTTAGAAATTTTAACTACAATAGGGCTAGATAGTAAAGATATATAGATCATGGTGAACCTCTAGTGGAATTAAACAGGGGCCATGAGAATTGAGGGAGAATCAAACGAACAAATTAAAATACTACGGGGAGTATGACAAGGTTGTATTCTATCGCCACTGCTGTTCAGTATATACTCTGAGGAGATTTTTACAGATGCATTAGGGAACCGAATAGAAGGAATGAATAAACATGGAAAATGACTACATAACCTGCGATACGCAGATGATACCGTCCTTCTAGCAGAAACCGAGCACAACTTACAAACTCTCATCAATTGTGTAAATGATTGTAGCAATCACTTTACTTTAAATGAAACAAACGAAAAACTAAAATTATGGTAATCAACAAAAGATGGAAGCGTTCGAAATGTAGTTATACTTCCGCATTCTTAAAATACCTTGGGTTGAAAGAGTATGCAATGAGACAGTTTTACAAAGAATGGGGAAGGAGGGAGAAATTCTAATCACAATAAGAAAAAAAAGGAAATGATAATATATGGGACATGTAATGCGAAATCAAAAAGGCAGTTGCTGCAATTAATCATTCAAGGTAAAATACAAGGAAAAAGAAGCGCTGGAAGAAGACCGACATCGTGGCTTAAAAATCTACGAACTTGGTTCGGAAAAAGTATAAGATCCCTATTTCGTGCTGCTGTATCCAAAGCAGAAATAGCCTTGATGGTAGCCAACCTTCCTTATGAGACGACACTTCAAGAAGAAGAAGTGGAGGGTGCATATGAGATACGATAATAAAACGTGAACGGAATTCCAGGAGAAATAATTTTTAGAGCAGGTTACAAAGACCAAGACCGGAACTCACAAAATCAAGAAGATCTCGTGGTGCAACTGAAGTATATCTACGAAATATGTAAAGCAGTGGCTAACTCATTAAGATGCCAATATAGAATAATTACTATTTAGAAAAAAATATAAAATTTTATTAGTACCTACAAGATTATTACAGAGGTCTGGTTCCGACAGGGGCGCATCATTTTATAATTATTTAATAATACAAATTAATTAAACTTAAATTTTTTAAAGGACCAGCAACAGAATAAGCAAAGGCAACAATTGTTGACTTATTGAAAAATCTTATACAGGGTACCACCCTGTTCTCCTAAAAAGTACAGAATGTTAATGAAAAAAAAATGCATTTGTGACTATAACTTTTAAAGTAATTATCCCATTAATTGATAAATACTTTACGATAAACAGAAAATTAACAACAAAATTAACGAAACAGTGACTCAAAAACAAAAAACTATTACAAATGTTCAAAATGCTCCCCTCCAGCCGCAATACAAGCATGGCACCGTCGTATGAGCGATTTATACACTTGCTAAATATTATAGTTTCTTCTTTGCTGTTCCCTCGTGGTAAATATCTCACGGTAATCCAGCTCTTGAAAAGAACATAAGAAATCCAGCGTATTGAAGTTGAGACTCCTTGGTGGCAATCTCACGGCACCAAACCGACCAATTCACCTACCACTGAAATAGTCAATTAACCACTCTGTAGCGATTCTGCCATTGTGAGGAGGTGCACCGTCTTGTTGGAAGAACATCTGTTGTCTAATGTTTTACACGATATCTTTAAATATATCATGCAGCTGGCGTAAAATAATCTATTTCGAAAGAAAATCGTTCTTTTGAAAAATACAATAGTCTGTCAAACAATTAATGGCTATTTAGAACAACCGCTGTCTTGATATTGTTTCAAAATTAAAATTGACTATCAAAATCAGGTTACGTAATTCTAAAAATTAATTGTTTACTTTCCAAAGATGGAGATACAAAATTGTTTATTAACACCCTGTATCTTTTTAAGGAAGCATTTTGGTACTAAGGTGTATGAATTTAATTACTTTGTTTGGGCCTAAAGAAGGTTTGGCTAAATTTCTTACAGCTAATTATGACCCATCCTGTATTGTAAAACAGCTCCAACTGTGTCACTCACTGTCTTGGTTGTATTAGGAATCGCTTTAAATGCGGAACGATATGTCAATGTCCTTATGACAGTTTCGAAGACTATTTGCATAATTTATAGCATTAACAATATTTCATGACATGTGGCTGCAGCAGGATAGAGCTCGTATATATAATACAAGGCATGTCAACCAAGATAGCCAGAACTCTCCGTTTTCGATTTTCTGTTTGTTGCCACCAAATCTCAACCAAAAGATGGAAGTTAGAAGTCCGCAAGATCTGGACAATCCTAAAATTAACTTTCGTAGGAGTGCAAATTATTAACACGGCACGTGCTGCAAATAGCGAGAAGGAATTTAATAAAGGTAGCTGGAAACTGTTGCATTGAGAGTTTATTAACACTTAACATTCATCCTAATCTGCAATTCTTGGTTACTATTTCGTATTTGTGTTGGATAGTCATGTATTATTCAATACGTTTTATGTAAAATTTCCAAATTATATAGAATCAAACAATTGTAGATTTTTAGTTTACATTTAGTAGATTCACTAGATATAACCAAAACATATCAAATATTACTTTATATGTTCCACTAAAAAGCTTTATTTTGATCTTTCTATATTAAAAACATTTTACACTCGATCAATTTTCATTTATGGCCAATTATTGAATGTAATAGTTAGTAAATTTATAATATTCACGACTAGTAGTGAATATCCGAATCGCGTACAATATTTTATCTACTCGCATTAATCAATACAATGACTAAAAACTAAAATAAACAAACATTTTCTAAAACGAAGACGATGAGTGTGGTTTGCCTTTTAATATAGAAGACAAATCTAGAAACGTAATTTATTATCTTTTACCAGATATATCACGGTTATTGTTTTGATTTGTTATTCTGATTCTATTATGATATTAAGTACTATAATGCTATTATTATAGTACAGAGTACGGAACTTCTTTAGAGTACTGAGACCTATAATGATTTCATTATAGTACCCAATGCCATAAAGCATATCAGCATGGCATTCAACTCATAACGCGCTCATAAGTTATCACTGTGGCACGCGAGAAGATAATCATAAATGGCTGTCGCAGAATTTCCTAACAATTCTTATAAGGAAAAGTTGGTATGGCACATAAAATAAAACAGACTAAAATCAGTAATTTCAATGAGAATCCTTGTTAAACATTAAAGTAAAGTGTAATAAAGGTATTCTTTTTGATAAAATGATAAATTGGTTTTCTCGTTAATCGCGTCAGGATTTTATAAAAGATGTAGTATTCAATTTTTAAATAAGAAATGTCGTTATTAAAAGCCGGAATCGTATTGATTTTGAGCGAAATTCACCAACCGTAAACGTTCCGTTACGTATTTCTTCCGAAACGGAAATACCTACTCTAGTGTGCAGTGCTTAACAAAGAGCTTCCCACTTTGCAAAAGTTGCGAACTTATCACTTATTTAAATTGTTGCGTAACAGCATAAAATTTGAACTTTAATATACCAAAACTTCCGCTGAGCAGCTAAACGGAGTAACGTAAAGCAGTGGCAGTAACTTTATCAGGCATCGTTACGGCAAATTATATTAATTACAACGTAACGGTAAACGTCTGTAACAGGCATTTGGGGTACAGATATTTTCATAAAATAGTATTAATAATACTGGAAACCTTATAAGCGCCAAGGTCTTCGACAAGGCAGGCAAGAATGGCCTCTCTGCCAACAGCTACGGTGACGTTTGTAATCGGTGCACTGAATTTTGGATTTTCTGAAACAAGAAATACAATGTTAAATATCATAAGCTATCTATATAAGAACTAATGTCAGGTTCAAGTACGACAATGCAACTACACGTTGTCTTTTACGAAAGAGTATTGAAACAGATGTACGACCTACAGTTGTTTATTATCAAAATCATTTAGATTTTTTTATAGCACAACACTAGTTTCCAACATGTATAGTAAAAATAAGAGCTACATACTACCAAAATTAAAAAAATACATACAGACATGTAATTAGTAATTATACAAGCAAAGTTTGCTGGCATCATTGCTTCGGAAGTTAAGAAATAATGGTATAGGTTGGATTATTCCAACGAATGAGAAAGCAAATGGCACAGAGTCATCGCCAATATTCAACGAGAATTTGATACTATCAGAATAATAAATCCACAATAACATTAATAAAATAGAAAGTAAAGATATATCATATTAAATAAGGTGCTTTAAATGTCCAACTTTAACTATGTTGCCATCTACAGCACATCGCCTGCATATTTACTGAAATGTATAAAGCAGCTTGAACTACCTCTGCAACTTTTCCACACTATAGAGCAATTATTAAATATTAAATATCAAATATTAATTTTTTTAAAAGGCGAGCATGATGAGGTGTAGCAGCATAGAATAATTAAAATGCATGCAGTTCAGGTTAACAGAACTTGGGTGCACATGAAATATTTAAAGACTATATTTGAACACCGAAGTAATAGAATACAGTGTTTGAATATTTTATGGGTATCTTATGGTGGTTTTCAAATGTATTGAAAAATAAGCATTAGCTACTTATATACCATCGCAGGCATACAGGCTTACAACGAACTTCAGTGTAGTTTCACTCGAATATTTCAAAAGTAGCCAAACACTTGACAGTTTTACCTCATTCTTAATTGCAAAAAAAGGGATCATCATTATTATTGATCAAAATTAAAGATTTCAAAATTATTTGTACGTTTTTTACGAGTTTGTTTTTACAACTCACTAAACAAAATTTTCATTTCTAATAGACACAATTCTTCTTGCCCGCTTAGGAGTTTTAAATATCCTATTATTACATGCTATCAATTATTATTATTATAACAAATACATTTGTCAAATTGTAACCTTGGCTTGAAACTTATTAAAATTAACTGCAACCATCAAAATTTGAATACTCAATTGCTATTTATACCTCAAATTACCTTACTCATTGTCTTAATTAATTTTATCATTCTTATTGAACTTTACACCCAGTCTTTATTAAACCCTTTCGAATTTGATTATAATTAACCTTCCAAATTTATCATTTCTATCATCCATATTTTAAAACTACCTTTTGCATATCATAACAATATTTAGGGTTTCCATGTAGTTATTTGCAGCCATAGTTTTAACCGATCATGTAAAACAACGGTGAATTCATTGGAATGTGGTCTTTTACAACACATTTTTATTTCCTTATTTTGGAAACACAATGTTAAAATTTTATCGATACAAACGACACTGAAAACTTATTTATTTTTACATATTTCGATGCTATTACTATTTTAAATCTTTAGGATACTTAAATAAAACTTAAAAATATGTTTGGAAAATTGACATTCCGATTCAGTTACACATTATTCTTTACATCTCTCAAATGCCACTGTAGTGCGAGTTTTTTATGCTGAATCTATCAAACCCACAGACAATGTGACAAATTGAGTTTTTCAAATCGAACACTGTAAAAATCACTATTATGTTATTTCCATGGAGCAAACCTTATTTATTATTGTTGGAATCCAAAATCTCATTTTGCAACCAACTGTTATTGTTTCAATTTAAAAAATCTCAATATTTTCTCATTGTGTGCAAATGTTTGGCATGAAAAAACTCTTACTTTGTGTTTTCCGATAATCTAAATTTCAAGTAATCAGCTAATATATCGTTAAATTTTAATTCACACTGTAAAAATTTACAATGAGATGCATGAGGTGGCAATAGCTTGAAGAAATATTTTTCCACTTAATGGGCATACTCAACGCGATATATTCCCAATACTCATGATTGTCCTTTATGACACAACAAAGACAACTATCAATGAGCCACAAATTATGGTTTTTAAGCTTTTCATGCAACTACTACTATGTAAAGCTTTTCAAAATAAAAAATTAATTATTCCGATATTCGAATCAATAAGTGATACACAAGGCATTCCTAATTTAAATAAGACGAATCCATACAAAACAATGGATAATCGATAAATGAATCTCGTATAGAATCAAAGTAGTTGTTGATTATGTCTTCAGCTGTGTTATCTGATTCCTTACATTTCAACAGCTTCATTTCCGATGAAATTTGGTCCCATCTTACCGATAAATTAGTAAGAAGCTAGCAATATCGGCAATCATTGATAGTAAAAAAGGTAAAGCATATTTTTTTACAATGAAATAAAAATATAATTTATTGTTAAGACATATACTTCATTTCTAAATCTCTTATCCATTGTTAGCTTGAATATCAACATACAATATTTATCTAAAATGACCATCTAGCGTTTCAATCGGTATAGTCCAAGAGCCGTCCGCAAAAAACTGACAGCTAACGAGCATCGAATAGAAATCTATATTTCAGAGCTTAGGGGTAGTTCAGGGCGTAACCACTTCGATTTTACACATTAAGTCCGATAAGCACAGTTTATTGGTTGAAAACTAAAATAACCAATAAATAGCCCGCAGTGGCGAAATGAACATAACTAATAATAAGGGTTGGAACGGTAATGGTCCGGCGCCCGCACCTTCGTCCAACACCTTTGCTTTTCTATACAAGAATGCCCTGATCTCGGCAAAGCTACTCATTCCCTCATTCCCATATTGTTTGGGTCTTGCAGGCGCCGTTCCATTCCATAGGAAATTACCTATCGCGTTCCTTCTGTAAACTCATAAACAAAACAGTTCAAACGAACCATAACATAACTACAAAACATAACTCATAGGCGGAGACATTAGTCCAAATATCTTCGGCGCCGACATATATTAAATAATGAAAGTTCATGATTTACTGTTAAGAAACCCCATTATACTTTCTTCATTAATTTGTTGTCAAGTATAAGATGATAATAATAATACTATCAAATAACTCTTTAACAGCACGCTTATGACAAACGTGCCACTCAATAGAGGTCGACGTGTACTGCCTGAAAATATCAGGTTGTCTCCCCACACTTTCTTATCCAGTCATTAGGTGACCTACCTAAGTAGTTAGATAGGATTGTGATTACACACGGTGAGCGAATAGGTATGGATAGTTGTTAGTAAGCAATGAAATGGATATGTACAAAGCAACCATATATCTGTATACGAGATTTAATAGACTGGAATCTACCATTTGATCACTTAAAGCTATTTCCTATAAATAATATCCTTTAAGTGAAAATGGGCCTCATTAGGCATGATAACATCAATCAGTATATTTTCCTTAGCTGTTCGCAAAATTAAAGAAGTGCTCTTTTATCTTAATCTTTTAGTTGCTGGAAAATCTGAATTTTGTATGAATGCAAGTAAATAGCGTCTTTTAAAATTTTGCAGCAAATATTTATTCGAACTGTTTAAAGCTTGAGAAAGTCTTGCGGCTGAACGTCTTGGACTACGTTTTACAGCAATTCTAACACGTTCAGTGCTTTGAGGAGTACGTACTGAACGAGTGGTACCCGACAATTTTGAAATAAGATTTCCAGGAGCACGGAAATCTCTAACCCATCTTAAACTTGTGTTTCTTGTGGATGTCGGCCCGCGTTTTCGAACGTGAAATTTTCTTTCTATTCCATAATACTAGTCGTTTTTACTAAGATTTCTACTAAACCCACGCGTTGATTAACGCGAAAATGAGGTATCGCTTCATAAATTCCAAAGTTTACTCAATAATTTTTGACGTTTGTAAAATGCAATTGCTACTTATGTATTAATTTCATCGTCTATTAAAATCCATCCATAGCTATTGGGTAACCCTGTACTTACACGAAAGCTTGCAAGAAACATACCAAAAAAAAGGGAAGGATTCCATCGTTTAAACATGCAAGTCAGCAGACAACCCTACCTTTTTTGCTATTTTTTTATAGGCAGGATTCTAAAATGTCTTTTCTAAAACCGTAAAACACCACTTTTTTCAGTTTAACAATGCAATCTCGTGTGACAAGTAACTTAGTGTGCTCATGAAGCCAAGAATAAGTACCAATGAAAAATATAATCCAATGTAACAAATTGGATTTCAACTAAAATGTGTGTCGTGCTTTTATTAAATTCCAAAAATAAGTTGTGTATAGCCTTCTCTAGAAACTATTGCCAGAAGTAGCGAAAAAGGTCGATTCAGTGTTAAACCTTATTACGCTATACCTATTTATTAAATAACCATTTGTATTTCAATAATATTCACGTGCGGGAAAGGAACTCTTCTTTTAGGGGAGAAAGGGTTGCTTCAGAGAAGTGAGTATCTCTCCCACGTGAATTCCAGGTTCTCTTTGTCCCGAGAAGTAGCAACCCGTAAATGCCCCTTTTAACAGAGTAACCGTAAGTAGTAGTGGGAAGGTGCTACCGAGGAACTATATGGTATTAGGTCTGTGACATATAAACTTCACAATCGAAGCAATCCAGTAAAAAATACTGGAAATGGTTTGTTCAAAAGAAGTAAATCAATATAGAACGTGTTTTAGGGTTGCTATTGAACGATAGCACCTAAAATCATGCTAGGATTGGCTACTACACATATCAACACGCACAACCAGCGCAATGAGTTAATGGCTAATTACCCCTTAAATTAAATATGCAAAATTTTCAAAAGGCCTTTAGTCCCTTGCAATATAAATTCCCGCATCCAAGGCAGCTTGAGGATAAGGAAATAGGTTAAGGGTGCCCCGCATACCTGGATTACAATAGGCTGCTGCAAGACAATGAAATATCAATTTTACTACTGAAGAAAGAATGATTGAATTGTCTTAGGTCTGTGAACCAATATTAAAAGGACAACAATCTACAACTCTAAAAGCGGAACATATACTCTTTCTAAATTAATAAGAAAAGTCGATCAAAAGAATATTAGGGCATATAGCACTGAGCAAATAAAGGAAAGTAGAAAACATCAAAGTATTAAGAACAAAAAGATTGAGTGGGAAACCGCAGACTCAGAAAATAAAACAGAAATATGGTACAGTTACCAATACTGTACAAGAAATTAAAGAGAGAGTAGAACATTTCAACAGATAGATAGATTGAAATTCAAAAACTACATATAAACAAAGGCAATACAAAAGAAAAATACCGAAGAAATACCATATACTGAAGTCAGTGAAATCAATCAAGCCGTATCGGAAATTAACAACAAATAGGGAACAGGAAAAGCCATTGCCGAAATTAAACTAGAAGACAACGCTTTACTAAAATAGAAAGATCTACATCACCAATCTCTTATAGTAGTCTTATAAAATGACGAATCCCACAAATTTGGAAAAATGCAATAAAGTGTTAACCTAAGAACGACGATATCACACAACTAGAAAACTACCATCCAATAAGTCTATTAGCTCGTACTATACAAATTGTATACGTAATAACAACCTCTCGGCTCACAAATACATTTGACTTTTATTAACCGCCCGAAGAACGTTTTATAAAAGCATGTAGCACTAGAACTATAAAGATAGACATATAAGTAATACACAGTTCTATTGAAAAACGCACATAATATAGCATAGCACTACAGCTAGCTTTTTTTGATTATGAGAAGGCTTTTGACTCATTTGCGACATGAGCAATGGATAACTAGAGTATAATCACGCCGTCGGGTCGAACAGATGCAAATTTATGTGCTGTTACATAAACGACTCAGACAATTGACAAATCATTGATGGATATTTGATAGGAAATTAATTGACATACCTTTTCTACAATTAAAATGGCCTTTCAATTTGAGCGGTGTATTTCAATACCATCAATAGTAAACTGCCGGCTATTTTTATTACTGCATCTGTTCGGCGACCCGAGTGTGAATTCATGATATACCAACATCACCATGAACATAAATTTAACAAAACAACACAACAAATAAAACATGTTAAAAAAGTAAGACTGGGAGATGAGAAATCTCTTAAGCTATTTGCACTAGTGAACATTTCCAAAAAGCTGGAGTGTGAAAAGATAAGTGTCAAAATAAGTGGGACCTGACTAATTTAAGATTCGAAGACAACGTGACTTCCATCACTAATAACCAACCATTGCAAAACATTTTAGATTGAAAATAATCATGCGAAGACAAACTTATTTGGCCAGACCCAAATGCTGTTATCGTGAATTGAAAGAGATATAAACGAGCTGTGCTGAATATAATCTTGCGTGAGACGATGAGAAACCAAGAAATAAAAAAAAGTGGACGACATTATAAAAATATCAAACCATAAATGAATCTGGGCTGAACTTCAGGCTAGACAAGAGTCTAACGGTCTAACCAATAGATAAGTAGAATTATGGATTAGAAGCCAAAGTGCCAAGACGAAAAGTTCGAAGACCTCTGCGACTACATTGTAGAAACGGCAGAAAAACAAGACTGTCACGAGAGAGACAAAAACGAAAACAGAAAAAGGAGGCCTATGCGTAAAACTCAATAGTACAAAGGTGACATCGAAGAAGGAAGAAGAATATTTCAGTAATCTATGTAGCTATCGCTGTTGTCATATGACGTCAGCTTTCAAGGGGATTTTAGATTTGGAATATTGAAAAACTTAGCATATAGCGTACTAGTTACTTTAATATTGAACTAAGATATTAAAATCAATTTTCAATATTTAATTACCACAATTTAAAATTAGCTAATAGTATGCCATTTCATCTTTTTATTACCAATACTACTGAAATTGCTATGTTTATTGAAATTATATTGGGAAATATTCAGAACATAATTTAACAAAGCTTCAAGAACCGATTTTGTTACTAACAAGTAAACAGAAATTTCACGTTGGAAAACCAAATTGAAATTACTTGGAAATGCAGTTTGAAGACAACTTAAGTTACTAAGAAATGATTACGCATTTTTATGAGGTTGCTTGCCTTTTTCGTTTTTGATTACGGTTTCTATTATTTGTAAACACTTGAACTGTGATAGAATAAACAAAACACATTTGGCAAATAATTAAATATGGCTGAAAAATAACATAACGAACCAATTACTAATTGTAAAGCTTCGTCTCTAAGTCAGTTCTGGCTCGAGCGTATTTCGCAGCATTTCAGGGCGAAAACTCAAGCTAAAATTAATTGCTTTCGATATCTCTTCAATTTTGTCTTAGAGAAGTTTATCTGAGAATAAGAGTCAGCAATACTCGATCTCAAAAACGTTAACTAAACTTTTACTTTTAAAGTGCTTCGGCCCAGCACTTTTCCGTATTGACGAAATTATTCATGGCGTAATAAACATATTCGCTCGAAATAGTAACATCAGTCTTTTAGATAGACTGCCGTGCAGGAAACGTGTTTATCAGTGATGACTAGTAAATGCTGATGTATCTTTAATAAAATCAGGAGAACTTCGCGTTACGTTTCATTGGTTTGACCCAAAACCTCATTATTAGACCCCCGACCCACTTGTGGTCAACTTAATCTCGTGTACTACAAACACAAAAGATTGATTTCGGTTTCCACGCGGACAAAGATTAGAAAGGGAGAACACCCCGAAAGCAGGGTGTTTCGCCACGTGTGAGCTGTATAACAATCCTTATTTCGCTTTACCACATTTTCACACAGCTTAATTATATTTAATACCACCCATATATCTAGCGTTATACGTTCCCTCATTTGCGTATTTCTACAGCAGCTTTTAGTGCATTTTTCTAAAAAAAAGTACCATCAAATTATAAATTATTCAGAGCACACCTATGACGATTACGGGAAAACATTAAAATGGAGTAGCTTATTTATTTATTTATTTATTTTGTTCCATGATTACATTCTTCCGACACCACTCATTCTAGCTTAAATTTTACATACGAGATAATTTAACTGTATTTGTTATGCTACTGTACTCTGTATTCTTATCAAATTCTTCTTATTTAGATGATTTTATTATGGAAGACTTATTGAAAAATTGCTTTGATATGACCACTATCACATCAACTAGAAGATTATTATTTCGGTTTATGATTTATCCATTAAGTTACCTCTACTGTACATAGGCGAAAACAGTAGTAAAAATAACAAACTGGCGTCAGGAAAACAAATAATAACTAAAATGAGAAATCAACTAGGTATCCTAATAGCAGACCAGAAATATACTGCTAAAATAGTAGAAGATGTTTAAACACAGTTATATAGTTCAACTGTTTGTGAACCGCAGGTTGCAAGACCGTTAGTTGGGAATACAGGTTCTGAAGAAATTCCAGATATTACAACATCGAAGATACATATAGCACAAGTAGATTAAGAACCGAAAATCACCTGGAGAAGATAAAAATAATAAACGAACATGTTTGGATGAGAGAAAAATACCAAAATAACAGCAAAATACGAACGTTGTCTTAATATTCAAAAACGGATATTACATCAGTATAGAAAATTATCGTTTCATAAGCTTGCTTTCGCATATGTATAAATTATTTGCAGGTATAATAGCTTAACATATAAGTTCGACTCATATCAACCAGTTGTAAAAGCAGGTTTCCGGAAGGGCTTCAGCACTTTAGATCACGTTCAGGCTATAAAGTTATCAGTAGAGAAGACCAACGAATATAATATCCCAATCCATCTGGCTTTCGTAGATTTGCAGAAACCTTTTGACTCTGTGGAGACGCGGGAATTTCTAAGAGCTATGTATGAAGCTAGATATTTACAGGTAATTAAGAACATATATGAATCTGCATCGTTTCAGATTCAGCTAAATCACGATAATAACACCAACCAAATTAAAATCAAGAGAGGTATTCGCCAAGGTGATACGTTGTCTCCAAAGCTGTTCGGTGATACGTTGTCTCCAAAGCTGTTCACTATAGCTTTGGAAAATGTATTTCAAGGTTTACCATGGAAGTAGAAGGAAATTAAGATCGATGGTTGCTATCTAAACCACCTACGATTTGTATATGGCATTGTTCTTGTAAGCACAGATCTAGATGATTAAAAACAACGTTGAAGAAACTGACGCAACATCGAATGCAATAGGCCTAAAGATGAACAACACAAAAACAAAAATAATGAGTCAAAACAAAGTCCTAATAAAAATAGATGGATAAACTACAGAAAACGTCGCTCACTATGTTCATCTAAGACATGAAATAAGACTGGCAAAAGAGAATCAAACCACAAAAATTGCAAGACGGATTGGTTTGACTTGGACTGTTTTTAACAAACTGAAGCACATATTTGAAAACCCTGAAGTTCCCTTGAGTTTAAAACGCAAAGTGTGTGAGACGTGTATATTACTATGAAATAGGGTATAATATTTCACTTATTGAATAAAAGTAGTGCTGCCTGTGCACAATCTTAGGCTTATTAAAATCTAAAAATATTCTAATGCAAAGGTAAACGATTTGCGCCCTTATTTTATTTTAACTATATGCAATAATATTCGGCTGCTCCGGTGAACATAAAACTTTGTACCAGGGTTAGGTCGCTAAATTAGAAATACTACCAAACTAAATCTGGAGTAGCTAACCTCAAAATTTGACATAAAACGCAAAGCGGAGTGTACTCGTACAAATCGCAATAATTGATTTAAATCAATGCCAAAATCAGCAAAATACTTCAGGTAAGCAATAATTATTCTCTCATAGCAACAGTACTAACGGCTTTTGTTCTAGCGTGACGTGCAAGTGACGTCAACATCAATTGTTTTAGCTTGCAAACGAATGGACAATTTCCTTGAGATTCCTACAAATTCTAATATCGCCACCTATATTTCTGGGGTCTGGAATGCACTAGATAATCGGGAACTGCGGCAATGCGTAGCGGAAACTCTAATATTGCAGGCCTCAACGAAATAAAAAGGCTCTGGACGGTAAAAATTGCGCAAAATACCTGGTTTGCAAAGACTCTGAAGCTGATCGTACCTCTCAGGAGACGTTAACGCGATTTCTTAGCTGCTAAAGGCCTGGTGACTCGGATCTCTGTTTGAATTTCTGTGTAGAGGATTCCTCTAGGCGTTGAAGGCACCAACCTTGGCTCCAACTAGCTCCTGCAGACGATATCGACTCTGGAACGCAGCCCGTACTTGGACTGCAGCTGCCTGGATTTTGTAGCCGACGAAAAAGCATAAAGTACACCTCTTTAAGACTGTCAAACTGGTTCCAAATATGCCCAACACTTTTATGGTTAAATAAAACCAACACTTGCACTAAATTAATGTGTTTTGATTAACAAAAGATAAACTTTTATGGGAGCTGCTGTAGAACAATGTTAACAGCTTGGGAAATTTCAAATCTCTTTCTGTGATTGTTAAACAAAAGAAGGTGTGGTATCTTAGCACCATATCACCACAATTGTTTAAATGGAAATAAAGTTTGATACTTAAAATTAACTTATAGAATAAGGTTTTGATAACATCTTTAATTCTTACAGGCTAAATAAAAGTTTTTCTTAGGTTATAATTCACTCCACTTTACTCTGCTCTTTCACTTTGTTTTTAATAGCACTGTTATGTTCTGTAGTTTATTATGCGCTTAATAATGTCCTTCGTTCTATTTCTTTGCTCTTTTGCAACATTTCTTAGCGGTTGGTTCTTGTAACGTTTCTAATCCTCGTACTGCATTGCTATACCCTTCAGTTACTTTTTGCCATCCTGGTCCTAACTTTCTGACCAGTATAATGCTCATAGCTGTGTACCAAACCATTTCGTACATTAACAAACATAATACTGCAAACGTTAACGCTACCATCGTCACACACAGTTTAACTGTATTCGCACCTCCAAAACCTCGTCAAATCTGAGCCCAAAACGTAACCCTTTTGAACTAGGTTTTCATGTTACCTTTGCCTCAATTTGTTAAACCCAGCTGCACCCATCAGTGCATTTATCTCAATAAAAGTAAGCTAAGCTTGCACTAATTAAAATAATTAATTCTGTGCTTCGGTTTGACTTTTAATGCATTCTAGTTCAATTGCCAAGCAGAATTGTTGAGAGCACAAAATCATTGAAATGTTGTGAAGTGCAAACAAATTGAAAGTGACACAAAAAGCACTAGAACTAAGAATGTTGGGAATTAGCTTGAAACAGAAGATTCGAAAGAAAACAAACATTACTGATGTAATGCACCTCATAGCACAGCTAAAGTGGCAATGGGTGGAATATATCGCTAAACAAGACCCAAACAGATGGACAGCAAAACTAGCCCACTCCAGACCGAGGTTGACCAGACCCAGTGTGGGAGGCTACAAAAGAGATGGATAGATGATGTAAAGAAAACGGTGGGGCGACACTGGTTTCAATTAGCACAGGATAGAGGTAAATTGAAGAGTGCAGGAGAAGCCTACGTACAGCAGTGGACGGATAGACACTGACTATGATGATGGATCTGAATTACATGTTACGCTTTCTGATACGCTTCTTACACTTTCTGAATTACAAATGAAAAAGTGTAGACACGCGAATCTTATATTATAAGAGCCGATTCCGCCGGCCGTTCAGACCGTAAGCACAAGTGGCGCCGGCACACGCAGCATGAAGGGCCTGCATACTACTACCACACGCGCGCTTGCTATATCGGTTTCTATAAGCGCAGGTTTCTGTAAGCGCACATGCCGACCGTAAGCACGTGGCGCCGCCACACGCAGCCAGACGTAGGCTGGGTACGCGCGTTCTAGTATAATAATAAATACAATCCTGTTTTATCACATTCCTAATAAATTATTGTTTTCTAATTTTGTTACTTCCATTGCAATATATGTATTCGTTAATAGTTATTTAACAAACAAGTATGTTAATGAGAGTGATTAGTAATCGAGACATTTTAACGTACGAGCGCTAGCGACTGCGCTAATTGTAGAGATTATTAATCGCCGATTAACATACGAGTTAGTTACAATATTTTTCCGTTGATCGTATATTATTAATTTGAAGAAAAACTAATTGTATTCCATGAAAAGAAATTGACACTTAAAGTTTTGACATTAATGCTACCGGGTGACCATAAATGGTTGTCACAATTGACGCAAAACCTAACCTGCTAACCTCGAATTTGACATAGACTTACAGTGCCATCAACATAAATAGGGCTAACCTAAAAAAAATCACAACCATTTATGGTCACCCGGTAGCATTAATCGTTCATTAATAAAAAATCATTGTATATCTTATTCGGAACAAAATTGGCGTTCTGCGCTTCGGCTGGTTTGTCTGCCTCGCTAAGTTTTGACAGTCAAGCTAGCAGCTTCTGCACATAGAGCTTCATTTTTACTTTTAATAACATAATACCATTACTGCCATGTACACAAAGTCGGTATAGATATTTCACATAGACAATTTTAATCATTTCCCGCACCAATTTAATGTTAAGATCACTTTCAATTATATAGTTGGGCACATAAGCATAGTACGTTGACAATGAGGTGCTGGTGCTGGCGCTACGTCACAGTTGAATGCCATACGTATAAAATGACCAGCCATAGTACCGTTAGCGCGATTGCGGATAAATTGGGATGGATTGAAAAAAAGGTAAATTTGCAAACCCTTTTATACAGTGCTACTCATTGTCTGTTGACCCGAATTTGGTAATATTCGGCTGTTCAGGCAATGGGCAGTCATGGATGTCGGTATGCTTCGAAGAATTACCGTGAGTTATTTGCAACACCCTAGCTTCCGGAAGTTGATATTCTCTGAGGTCGTAAGATGATACAAGGCTGTTGTTACAATTTAGTTTACTTGTTCTATTGTGCTATGATAGTTTCGAAATCCAAACTGATGGTTCTCATTCCTCCAGTTTTGGTTTAAGTTCGCTTGTAGAAAATCTTACGTAACTTTCTGCGCTTTTTTATGTAGTTCGGTCTGTAAACCAGTTTGTTGGCAACGGTGGTTAATAGATTTGGCATCGTGATAATCTGTTCCATTAGTTTTCCCATCATACTGCTGAGTTCATAGAATTCGTTTGTTTGTTGTGGTCTAGTATCTGCACTATTAGGTTGGCTGGTGCTGTTTAAGTTCCACATACCATGGGATTCTCTCTCATTGTTGTGTGTACTTCACTGTATCACTGCACCAATCTTGATGGTGTTTTATTAATATTCTGCTGCAGTGCCGAATAAACCTATTGCTGCAATTGTTTGTGAGCACCACACCCTCTGTAAATTTCAGGGTGGTTTCCATTACAGTTTAAGTTAACTTCGTTACCTTTTCTTTCTTTCGACAGCCTTCTGTTGCAGTTAGCGCATCGAGGACTTTTCACATGTGGTGCTTGGAATTGTACCACACAGTTTTGAAGTAATTTGACTTTATATATAGTTATGCTATTTTCCTTACTTTGAAGGTGAAGATGAAAAATATAGGTAGGGGAACTTTTGAGGAATGATGATTGACGTTCCATATGTTGACTACGCCTGACAAAGTTTTAGTATTCCTATGTCTGTCGATTAATGGAGATGTGAATCTATAAGCGTGAAACTCAGTATTGGATTTTCTCTAATTCTTAGTTAATTTGTAAGAGTGTAACAGTATTTTCCATACTTTCAAGCATTTATGTAAGTTGTTTGGTGTTTGTAACTCTTGACACAAAGATTGCGGTGGTTTTAGTTCGTTATAGCTATGATTCATTTATCTTGTTTCGTTCCTTCTTTTTTTGTGGAATCTGCCACTCCAGGACTATGTAACCTTTTTATTGTAGTTCCTTGTTGGCCACTCTATTCCCTTTAAACTGACAGTGGTGCAATTTAAGTATTTGATATTTACTGTAGATATTATTGATAATGTTGATTACATTAAAGATGATTAGGTGACTGGTTATATTCTTTTGAGCTACTACTTTCGTGTACATTGTTGAGTTATTTGTATTTGAGAAGTGTAGTCATCACTAGGTGGTGGTTCGGAATATTGAATGCATGTTTGAACGATGATTAGCGAACACCAAAATATTTTTCTTGTAAAATTAAACTAAATATACAAGTGCTAATCAAAGCAGCTGCGATTAACGGCCTAAAAAGCATGTTAAATGAAAGTCTGTATTTAATCGTTTCGATACTTGTGAGTATGTAGATAACATTACATTCTAATCTGTCAACGGCCACGAAGAAAATACTTTTGAGTAACACTTTCAGAGGTTTATACAACGGCAGTTTACTTCTATGATGTATAAAAGCTCTATAATGAAAAATGGAACCATTTTGCTTGGAGAGTAAAATTAAGGCTTTTGTTAATGTTATCCTTTAGTAGAGAACGTTCAAGTACTTTGTTATTGATACATGTGAAACCAATATAGCTTAACAATAGCAACATGAAAGGTAAAATACATTTTAGATACAGGATGTAACGTGACAAAGAATCTAAAGGATTATCCACTTCAATTGGCGGGTAGTGTATGTAGACCCCGCAGGTCCTTTTAGGAAATAACGGTATCTCGTATATCATTCATCTAAACCTGCTTTGTCCTCTTTCTAAGGCATACTACGTAATGCATGATTTCAAAATAAATCGTCCATTAGATTGATCCTAAAATAAGAAGGGCGCATTAGAGGGAAAAGCAAGTTCCAATATTACTGCTCCAATATTGATGCGCTCCCGAAAACTATTAATTCAATTGACTCAAATGCTTAATAGTAAACATATACGATCAAAATCGCCTAAAACTTCCGCTACAGTTTATGCTAGCTATTAGGTGTACGAAAAGTTTAATTATAACAATGTAATAACTAGGTACACCTACGTAAAATGTTAGATGTAATCAGGATTTTCCTTAAGGCGAAGGTAGATTAAGTACGCAGAGCATTATATGTACAAATCTGAAAACCACTAGGGACAGCTATAATAATTCTGCTCTGCATAATAATAATTAAATGTTGCTTTGGGATACACGAAATAAGCCTTCGAATACGAAAATAAAATCCAGAGTTTCTCATACAGTGTGGTGGCTTTAAATTGTTATTTCATTGGCATTCGCTTGACTTGAATTAAGCTAAGCTGAACTGCGTGAACATACATATGTAGTTGGTTTTGAGCACCTCCAATTAGTGCAGCTTCCTTGTCATTAGTCTCTTTGAGCTACTAATGAGTAGTTTTGGTACAGAAAAACACTTATGCGCTTTGGGTTAGACTTTAAAGTTCCAAGGTAGCCTTCTGTGTTACACGCCAGCAAACGTGGAACACATAAGAGTGGCTATCCGGGAGCTTTAGGTCGGAAGTCCTGCAGAGCTTTGTTCATTCTCTAATCTATGCTGCTCTGGTTTGCCCGAAGCGAGTCATTAACACACTCCATTAAATTACTGCAGTCAGGAAATGAACTGACACCGATATCAGAAACTTGGTTATAAGCATTAGTTATGGTGGGTGCTACTTTTTGCTAGGGCGACGTTGAAGTATTGCACATTTTTCCTACCAGCTTTACTCTCGAATTCTATACCAACATCAGTTTTAATAATGCCCACTCGGCATTTGCATTTAAAAGCCGGGACACGATAATTAAAGAAGGGGAAGAAATAATTTCAGTAGCGAGATAAGTTTTAACAAATTAATGGAGGGAAAATCGATTAGTTGATTAATCAATACTGGCTTTTAATACCGTTGCTTGCTGCTGAAATAATTTTACACCGTTGACTTAGTAAATTCCCTCAAATTCTAATAGATAATTCTGGTAGGTATAGTTCTTTACAAAATGTATATTTTGAAAAATGTTGTAAAAAAGTTTAGAATGCACAAATATTTACATTTAAAAAACAATACTTCTTAAACAGTTTAAAAAATTACTTCGTTCATGTCATGCCCTATGCTACATACATTCTTATGAGGGAATATCTAACGAGTCGAGAAACTAATATATTTGAAATGCTTATAAATTCCGCTACTTTTTGTAGTAAGACGAATAAGTGCATCATGCCTGTAAACTATAATAATTTTTACCTATTCTACTACTAAACTACTTATAAATTAGATGAGGAACCTCCAAATTTTATATATCTTACAAAGACCTTGTGCATTTCCTTTTGAGAGGTTTATTTATAAATAATTTTTAAAATTATATTTACAGCTGATAATTCAAGTTTTTCAATAATCTACAACAGTATTGATCATTTATCATAATACCCTTTTTGAAATAGTCGACTACTGTTATACCTTTGGCATCCCAAAATATAAACACTCTTCAGATCGATAGAACACTTTTCGCCTTCTTTAGTGTCGGTGAGCCAGGAAGGTTACCTACACTTCATCGACTAATGCTTGGTTTCAGGTGTGTAGTGGCGAACCCAAATCTCATGCATAGTTTGAAATTCTTGACATCCTCATTAAACAGCCCAAGACATTGAACTGAATGCTTTTTCTCCGAAGATAGCAATCGCGGCACCCAACCAATACCACCTGAAAAATAAGGTGGCAGCACTTCGCGTGACGTCAGCACAAGAATGCCGAAGCCGGAACGCAGCAGCCTTGATCTTCAGGTATTATTGACCTAAGGGATCGTATTCAAAACATTGGTAATTATATAATACAAGCAATCCAGTGAGACAAATGTCTCATTTAAAAAAACAAAAAGACCGTTTTTCAAATAGAACGCGTATTAAATAAAAACTGTACCCAGACCTGGAAGGTCGTTTTAAGGCGCAGAGGGTCGCAGCTCCGTTTGGCTGCCGAAACATTTTTATTTAATACGCGTTCTATTTGAAAACGGTCTTTTTCGTGATTTCTCGAAAACCGGAAGTGTCACGTGACTGAAATTCGGTTCCTGAGCTGACATTACCATTCCAAACATATAACTTTAATAACTTTTTTCTCTATCTCTTACGGTTTGGCTGCTGAAACAGCGTCCCGGACGGACGGACGGACGGACGGACGGACGGACAAGTCTATTAGATAAAGGATGCTAGTTCAATTAAGTTGCCTTTGACCTTATGACCTTAGCTACTTGACGCACTTTAGAATTGCGGTTGGCCAAAAGAACATCTTGTATTTTGTCAACGGTTTCTGAACTAATCGCGGTTGACAGGCGTCTACTGCTGGGGTCATCTTCACAACATTGACCTAGTTACGGCCAAACGGCTACGGAAAATAGTTCACAAGTTTCTTTGATAACTATGGCGCCAAATGGACGTCGTTTGTGGTGTTGCCATCTGAATATTGCCAACGATTGGCAACGTCTAGAGATTTGAAAGCGCCTCCTAGAAATACAAATTGACTGCAGTGGTGTTTTGCCAAATTGAATTTTACGTGTCAAGTAAAGTTTCGTTTGATATTTGAGAGGTTAATGTGATTAGAAAATTTTGAGATTAGTTTGCTATGTCGAAAGCCTGCATTAGTAGTGGCTGTGGACCCGTCAAGGTGCCTTGAATTGATGGTTCATCCCGAATTTATCGCTAGTTTGTCTTATTGGATGGATGCGTGGTGTCTCGTATTGCATTCGATTATTTTAGACGTTCGTTGTTAAGGTTTGGAATGGTCTGGCTCACTTAACAAGGTTATGCGTAATATAATCGTTAGATTCGACCCGGTTACGTATTAACTTCCAGAGAATCTCTAGTATATTAAAACCATTTTGGCACTCTCTGTTGATAGCTCTTCCAATGATTTGGTTTCGTTTATTCGTCATGACTAAACTTCCTGCAGAATCTTTTATAATCCGGTGATGGCTGGGCTCTCGTAATTATTTTTCGATTCGTATAGTTGGATAGTCTGGTTTTGATATGGGATCAGCGTTGTTTTTAGCATACAGCTCGTTTAGAGATTATCCTTGCGACGAAGGGTTGGTAATATTTGGAGATCATAGAACAATGGGCCGATAAGTAACTGAAGTATTCCATTTTTGTTTATTAATACGTAACAGTTGTAGAGTGTCTTTGCTGCTGGCCTTGTATTTCCTGCGTTGTTCTTCTCTATTTTACTTGGCGGTTTGCTTCTCATTGCTAGGCTGTCTTTCGATGCTTGATTCCGCCTTCTGCATTTCCTTCTCTTTATTGTCCTACGTTGCAGCAAATGGATTGATTTGATAGTGTCGCTGCAAAACCAGAGCGATTTCGAACATTGTCAATGACCTGGATCAATGCTGGACTCATTAGATAAGTGAATGAAGTTAATTATGTAATATGGATATATTTATTCGCCATTGCAATTGAAAGTGCATAAGTTCACCTAGAAGGAGTATAATAATCCGATAACCTCTATTCGTAATGAGCAATGATACACCACAAATTTATGGGAATTTTTAATGTGTATTGACGTTTTAATAATCAAAACGTAAACTAGTATCTGTAAACGTAGCATTATCACGTTTTGAATAGGAGTACCTCCGCTACTTTACCTTTGGATTGTATAACTCAATTAAACCTCTCTATTAATCAAAAATATTGGTTAACGCTATCAGTGTAAATACACCATTATGGATTATTTTATTATTTGCCACTTATATAGATTTCAATAAGTATCAGTTGGATTTCGTCGCACTCACGTTAGGGGTGATTTTGAATCTTCATTGTAAATGAAAAATTGGTAATAACTTTTAGTATCTACTAACTTTTGAGCACATCGCAAAGAGTGGCCTTGTTCTAAGTAAAATAATATTTGCATATTTACAATTTTGATTTATAAATAAAAAATCAAAAGAAGTATCTTCTTAACGTCTCTAATCCAGAATGATTGAGTTACAGTTAAAACGGTGTTTAAAATCATGTACATAATATGTAAAAACTAACTTGATGCTGCTAATAATACTGAAACAATAAATGTAAATTACATCAATTTTCAAAAGAAAAAACAATGCAGCCGGTGGGATTTGAATCCGCACTTCCAAAGAGAGTAAGATTTGTAGGCAAACGCTTTATGCTCTACCCTAAATGCTGCTTCCCGAATATAAGCTTATCGGTGCATTATAAATGACGCACTGACTACAGAACCGATGGTGGGCGAAGTGCGCACGATCGGTGCCGATGAAAAGGTTACAGATGCAGATGCAAAGACTCATTGACAAAGGCATAACATACGTTTACTGTGTATATAGGGATGGTGCAGTTGATTTAACAGTTCACTTACATTTGTTTCTACAAGTCGCATTTCTGTCTTGAAATAAGTTCTGATTTTGAAAAGTGCACCTAATACTTAGCCACATTCATCCACATACAAACTTGAACAATTCATGCCTCGAACTTTTAAAATTGAAGGAAGTAGAATTTAATGTCTATCACATGTATATTGTAAGGACAACAAAACACAGTTGTAAACGTGTATTTTTATAACAAATAAAATCTAAAACTGTACCTATCCGTATTGGCAAGAGAATATTAAGGGTACCTAGCAGCGAAAAACTCAGCAAGGTTGTCCGCCGATAAAAATTTAGTATCTAATTTCATAAAATCATTATTTGACATTAAACTCGTAAAGCAACCGAACGATTTTCAATTAATTGTAGACCCACTCCACTACAACTCGTTGTTCAAAGATGGAGACACATACATTCCCGCAGAACTTTGAGGACGGCTAGAGCAGAGAATGCACACTACGTTGAATAGGATGTGAGCAAATATTTATCTAGTCCCAAGGTCCAAGAATGGATTTCACGGGCCGTTGAATTAAAGCGTGTAAAGTACTAATCTTAATTATTACGGAAGATATTAAATTTACTTGTTCCGACTTAATCTGAAACTATTCGGCTGTTTGATTATCAAATGAGCTTTGTTGAAAGAGAAGCAATATTGGAAGTTATTCCTATTAGATAGATAATTGTACAACGTTTCAATTCAGTTTACACAGTGTAATTTTGACGAACTTCCTTGAAATAGTTAAAGGTTATTCATAACAGCTTAGGGAACGTAAAAAGTATAATTTTACAAGTTGGTGTTTATGTTTGTAGATATTTATAGCAGATTAGGTAAAAACTATTTCGATTTGATAATTAAAAATATCATGATCTGTAATCTGAAAAAACAATTGAGAACTTTCAAATATTTTTAACTTTTTATAGATATTGATTTTATAATTAACAAGTGTCTAATTGAGACAAGGGTGCGCTTTTTTTAAGGTTTTAGACTCGAATTATTATTATATTGGATATGTACTGTAGTTAGAATTGTATGTTGCAATATTAAACAAAAGGAAACACAGTGCTTATTTTTATGCATTTGAATTATTATTTTACACCGAAAAATGTCCCATTGGGAGATATTGACCGCTTGGGCATCTCCACTCGGCAAACGATTATACGATTATGATAGAAGACTATAGCTTTACGTGGGTTCCAAACCACGGATGGGCTTTAACTATATCATCAACTCCAGTAAATTTTATGGGAATTAGATAAATTTGCTTGCTCAGAGCGTATTATTGAAGTCGAAATGCATTATTAGAATTGAACCATAACCCACCTTTAGTTAATTAAAGCTAAAATCGATGCTAACCTGCACTCAATACTAGGTATGAGATATACCTACTTTGCTTTTTCACTGAGTTTGCCATACAACTGAAGTTTGTATAATATATACATTTTCTAATCAAGACGATCTTAATGTTTAACTTTGCTATACCATTTTAAATCTGATATTTTTTAAATAATTTTTAAATTCAGACCCTCTTTCTTGTTTATTTATTTATTTATCTATTTATTTTAACTGCCTTCAACAGCATAGAGCCAATTACAGGCTATAGAATAATAATAAGTATTTATAGTGTAATGTAGCACTACATACCTTACTAATAAACATTGGAAAACATAAGCAAAACAATTCATAAATTAAATTAAAACAATAAATTGTAATAACTCACTCTTAAATTAAATTACTCATAAATTGAATTGCATTAGAAGTATAATAAAAGACAATATTATTATTATTGTTATTATTATTATTATTATTAAAAGA
This sequence comes from Agriotes lineatus, assembly GCA_940337035.1. NCBI lineage: Eukaryota > Metazoa > Arthropoda > Insecta > Coleoptera > Elateridae > Agriotes > Agriotes lineatus. The sequence goes on along the minus strand of CALNHX010001191.1, from coordinate 15,251 downwards.
AACACCTACGTTTAAAACGTTACAATATATAAGGATGAGATGTGCTACCGTTATTAATTAAGCCTTACAGTTTGTAGCCAGTTTTACGTTTGTCGTCGATTTTACTTCGTGATCAGGTTATTAATCAATTAATTAAGAATACTAACTCCTGTCGTTTTAATTTATCTTTGATAAATATTTAAGTACATACTTTCCAGCCAATATATGCCAATTAAATTGCTTCATCGAAGCGGTACCCTGGCTGACACCGAGCACTAGAGATATCTTTAAAAGATGCCCACATTTCCACTTTTCGTGAGCTCTTCTAGCATTCCCGATTTTGAAAAGTGGTAGCATCTATGGCATTTAATACCTTTATTTAGAGTTATATGTAGCTGCCTTGATTAATAATATCGTAATAAATCCTCCCTCCCACTGAAGCTTAGTTGGCAGCCTTTGTTACACTGCATCATAACATAGTTGTGCATAATGTTTAGTGTTTTGATGTTAAATTCATGTCGTATTCTGTAACAAGTTACACAGCCCTGGTTAAATATTTTTTATGATTTTTTTCACACCCTTTCAACTTTGGTACTGCACTGATAGAAAAATATGTGTAAACTAGATATTGTAAGAGTTACTCCAACTATTTTTAGAATTTTTTAGCTCTAGTTTTATTATCTGTATTTTTTTTAATTCTAGGCTACAGGCGAGATTAAAACGCTATCGTGCAATTTTAGTAAACATGAAATTCATATGTCACCAACGCCATTCATTGATATATCATTGTTGTTTACCTGATCACAATTGTTTTTTGTGGCCATGGCTACTTGATAATTGCGAGTCTTAATGACAACCCAAAAGTTTGATGGGAATTTATAGATAAAACATTGCTTTCAAGCTTCTGAACTAAGCGTACCTTATTTGTATGCTTTTTAATGACATTTCTGATAATAACCTGACATTTAGAAAAATGTTACAGATAACAAAATTAAAGCTAAAAAAATTGAAGAACAGGCGAAGTGCTTCTTACAGTCGAGCCTATTTTACAAAATAGGTTCTATTAGTGTAGCACATAATAGGAGGCATGTGTACGAAAGTTAAAATCGATATCTTTACATAAGTGAAAATTACCATAAACAGACGAAAACAAAAATTTAACATTAAGGCCCTATAACTTCTTACCGGAGGGGCTTTGAATTAGCATATATTATATTTAATCCGTTTACTATAACCTAAGGAATCTATAACTAGTTGGTGTCTTATTCTTTCTGAAACACCTTGTACCTATAAGGCACGTGTGGTCCCTACATACTTTTATCTATTTTACGATCTCTGTATCCGTTGGGCTCCATTTTCATTAAGGATAAAAACCTAGGCTACGTGCATATTATCAGTTATAATATCACAAGAGCATCGAAAATAATCCATGAGTGAAAAATAATCATTATTTTCGATTGCTCGAGTGGTATTCGTTACGATTATATAATGAGTAGACCGATAATAATAAATTATTTTATTTCTTAGGTTGGCATTGTTTGTGTTAGTGGCACTGTTTATGTTGGTAGCACTGTAAGTCTATGTCAAATTCGACGTTATCAGGTTAGGTTTTGCGTCAGTTTGTGTCAAAACTGACGCAAAACCTAACCTACTAACCTCGAATTTGCAATAGACAGTTACTACATCATGGCTCTAGATTATTATTATCCATTATTTTTGCTTTGTTTGACCCACCGAAACACCGAAGTGATTATACCACGTCGTCAAGGGTATATCCGTTTATCTATACCTTGTAACTAAGTACAATTCTCAATTACTATTGGCCAAATTTATACTGAGTTGTATAATCACTTTTATCGGTTCTTGCGGCGATAAATAAAAAATAGACAACAATTTAGATTTTCAAGGTGCCACCCTGTATATATTTTTATGAAACAACCAGCAGGCAAGCACCACGTTGGGCGACTATTTATTTTTGTACTGATAGCTCCACGTTGTGCTAGTCATTAATTATGCAATGGCTCAATGCTTAAGATGCCTATCTTATTTAGTATTAGCCTTACTATTTCTTTTTAAATCGATTATTTTCAATTTTACATTTTAACTAAGTATTACAATTGAGACTCTCAGGGTGGTTCGCCAATCTAGTTATCTATTATATATAAAACAAACCTGAACACTCAAGCTTTCACTGCAAGTATCTAAAACTACAGCTCCCAATGTCCACAGCACCCGATGTTCACAGCCCTTCAAACAATATCCAACCTGTCAAAAACCCTGGCTGTCCGCAGAAACTGGTTCCGTTCTCTTTATCAATGTTACTGTCACCCCAACAGATTCCTAGTAAATTTCAGTATTATAGATGATCCCAAGCTAATCTTCTTTATTCCTCAGCTCGTACTCTGTATCCAGCAACACCTACAGAACTGTCCAGATCATGCAGTTATTTCAACAACTTCCTTTTAAATGATTAAATTGTCATCCATGTAATCACCACCCTCAGTAACGAACACTAATTATATCTTGCATGTACCAATAAATCCAAATCTATTTAAATACTGTAGTCTTCTTGTTATTTGTATCTAATTAACTGTATTCCACAATCTCTTCACCGATTGTATGCTTGCATTACTTCAAAATTACTTTTTCATATATTTGCACCACGTTGATTTGTTAAAAGTCCTGTTATTTGTATATCACCAAATATTTATACAAATAAAGGCATACTTTCAAATTTGTATTGTATCAAAAAGGAATTTTTCAAAAATCTGTATACATTTTTCATGAGTTTGTTAGTCTTACTGTCTAAACAAATTTTTATATCTCTGGTAGTTCCAATTATTTCTGTCCTCTTCCAAATTTATCATTTTTATATTTTTATTTTAAAACTACCCTAAGTGTATCATAACAATATTTTACCGGTGGTATATTCGGATTAGTGCTACGTAGATTTAATCCGCATGCAAAATATCGAATGTCTTGAACAAATACATTTTCAGCTCTACCGCCAACAAACGGACAGACTTATAGACAAACGGAATTGAGAAAACTCTGAAACGTAAATCTCGGAAGGTTATTTTCCCTTTCGTAACTAATAAGCAACTAAACAATAGTTATCATTGTTAGTATAATATAATAATCAAAAGTTGTATCCTGAAAAAATTAAGTCAAGAAGACATTTTTATTTCTGTAAATAAAACCATGCAATCGTTTTTGTGGTAACAAATTCACCGATTTGATTATTAGAAAGAATTTGGTAGTAGGTAACATATGTTCCAAATATTAGGTCAATCGAAACGGTACAGCTGCTGCAAACTCTAGTAAACAACTCCAGGACTAACTAAGTTGCTGAAATAGTACTCCTATGAATTCATTGCTTTAGCACATAAGCGTATATTTTTAATACAGCAATAGCGATTACTTGTACCTTTAATATTATAATACACAGAGCGATTATAAATAAGTATGTTGATATGAATATTTCTATTAGAGAAAATCAATACGCATTGGGATTATATTTTTCATTGTTGAACATATATTCGGCACTTCAAAGCGCTGTTGAACTGCAATGAGATAATATGATACATCGTTATTATTTCTAAATTGATCCATAAATATTTAAATTAGTTTTAACTATGATATCATTTAGGGAAAACACAGCAACGGTTTTTTTGCAAAGGAAAACATAGGAAGTATAGCAATATAATTTTTAAAAATTGATTTGTATGCTCTGAAACCGTCTATCTTTATTGTGACGTTGCACAAAGCAGGACCTAGATTTTTAAATGCCCAAATAAATGTATACTCAAATTGTAGTAGTACTCAACACAGTATGAGGTAACTAAATCTGTCTAAGAAACACAGGAATTGAAATTGTTGGTATTCAAAACTACCCGCACTTGCAATTTTGAGCTTACGAACTTGTGTAGTAACAATAATAGGCATCTGTGCTAACATATAAACGCTCTAGGACTTGCCAATATAGAACAAAACATACCCGACTTGCTTGTCCTCGCTCTTTCACTACAGAAGTATTGTATTAAATTAGCAGCGAAGCAGGTCGTAAATGATAAACTTAAAGAATATCTTGCGCATTGGCTCCCATCAAAAGAATATTGTCAAGAGAAAGTAAACGTACTTGAATACAATTGTTGATGACTATTAGCTTTTAAAATAAAAACATTACCCGCAATGCAATGACTCTCAGTTTAGTTAGGTAAAGCAACTTTATTATTGGTATCGCTGTCCTTCAGCTGGTTAGGAAGATATAATTTTTTTGGCAATGTCCAACGTTTAGGTTTTTTTGAAACATTTAATTGATGTGTGCTTAAGCAATTTGCATCATTACACGTGGTTGCTGATGATTGTTTGCGTTTAAATAAAGGGAAAATTTATGAGATATTTCTGCTATATGAACAATTCCCTAATTAACAAATTAAAAGGGTATTTTCTATGATGAAAATTATTGGCCACATCTGGTTGCCAGATGAAGCTTCTTGTCGTATTCGTCATAGATAGATACAGTTTTTTTCCATACGGACTGATACGATCATCTTTTGGTTGTATGTTGTTGCTTCTGTTGAATTATACCAGTTGGCACTAAAAAGTTACATATTTACACAGGTTCTATTCTAACGGCCGGTCGTATAAAGACCACTAATCTGAGGTTAACAGTAATTCGTTGTTAAAATAAACAAAAGCGCATCGAAGCATTAGTGCTTTTTATGTTTTAATAGTATATTACATACCGAGGTGGGAAGTGTTTCATTACTGTCGAGAGATTAGGTAGTTAACCGAGACGCGTAGCGTCGAGGTTAACTTTATCTCGAGACAGGGATGAAACTTTCCACCGTGGTATGTATACTATTTTATTTGCAATCATCTAATTTTAAAAATAACTACAATTGAATTCTGAATAATAGATATCTTGATGTAGCTAATATTTTTGTTACCATGAAAACAACCCACACAATGTTTTGTTACCATGGAAACACCCCACTCTTCAGGTATGTAATATTTTTCGGGGTATGTAATAATTTCCTGGCTAGTTTCAAGTAATCATCTAGTTCCCAGCTGTTGTCATGTCATGAAATTGACACATTACAATGTGATTGCGAATAAATAATTTTAATGGACTTCTGTTTCTTTAAACAACGAATTAAAGTTAACGTCAGATTAGTGGCTTTTATAAGACTGTTTATCTTAGCATTTATAAAGAATAGCGCAAACATGTTGCAAAAAACATTTTTAAAAAAATCAAATTCATGCCACATTCTTGTGATAATAGGTTGGAGAATACTGAAATCCTCGCCTGTAAGACCCTCGAAAATCACCACTATTTTAAACCAAGCCTGGGTACCATTTTAATGGTTGTACAAATATCTTATCTGGTTAAAGAGGACAGTAAAATAACATGGTTAGTCCAATAACGTCTGATACAAAAGTACTTAGTTTTCGAAAAAAGCAGATAATTTTGAATAAATGTAATAATTTAAAACCAAAGAAGCGTTTTCTTATTTAGATTTCTTTCTGTATTTCTCTATATTTTATGCAATGGAGCATTTGTAATACTTTGAGGTGTTCTGTAATAGGGTTATTCTTTACCTTTTGAATACTCGTGTTATATTTTCATGTATTTGCATGTACTCCATGTGGATTTTTGATCAATAAATAAACAAATTAATGTTAACGTCATCTTATTGAAGAATACAAAAAAATCTATAAATGCTGAGACTACCATATCGAACCTTTCAGCATTGGTATAATTAATTTTACGAAATTCTTCAAAACGATTATGTTAACAATATGTTCATTAACAGTTATTTAACAAACAAGTGTGTTAATGAGAGCGACTAATAATCGAGATATTTTAACGTGTGAGCGGCAGCGAACACGTTAATTGTTGAGATTATTAACCGCCGATTAACATACGAGTTAGTTACAATTTTTTTTCGTTGATCGTAGCTTAAGAGTAGATTAAATTGGAGAAAATTTAATTGTATTGCATGACAAAAATTTGACACGTAAAATTTTTGACATTCATGGCAGTTTTGATTTCCTATACTAAAATCGTTTATTAATAGAAAATCGTTGATTAATAGGAGTCATTAATAAACGACTTTAGAAAATAAAAAAATCATGCATTAATAAGGGCTATTAATGAACGATTTTGTATGCATTAATGAAAACAATAAATAAACGATCAACGGAAACATAGTTAAAAAACAGGCTTTATTCTGTTTAATCTCTCAATCTGCCTTCAGAGGACAAATCTACTTCCGTTATCAACATTAACCAATTAAGTTAAACTACAATATGATTAAAAATTATTTGCATCTAGTATGGCTATGGAATCGTTCCTAATTTCTGAATGTAACTATAAGTTACTTAAAAATTAAATGTCAAATTTGACATTTAAGTATAAAGCAACTACTCCATAGCCATACTAGATGAAAATAATTATTGATCATAGCATTCAAATCAGCTGAATGTGTGGACACACATTCGTCTTTGTTTAGCAAAATATATGCAGTTTCTTTGGTTTTACGTGTAGTTGATATCGATTCCATAGATAAGATCATTGTCTTATGCCAATGTATTTTGTGGTTGTTATTCCAAGCATATTCTGCTATTTTAGAGTTATCAACGTTGTATCCCCTAATCAAATTTTGGTGTTCTTTAACTTTAACTTCTAAAGGCCTTGATGTTTCACCGACATAGTACGAGTATTTCCCGCATACACAAGGAATACTATATATAAAATTCTTTGAATGTTGTTCTTCGTTGAACGATTTCGTTTTTATACGGATCGACCGCAAGGTATCCATAGTTTTGAATATCGTCCCAACATTAAACCTATTTGATGTTGAATGTTCCGAACAAGAGTCCGGGATAACGGTTACCTCTTATAACATTTATACTATTTTTTCCTTTTTTAAAGATTTCTTAGTAGAATAAATCTTCAAAAAAGGCGAAAAATTTTATATAAATTGTAAATAAAACAACGATTATGAAGAATTCGATTTTATTACATGTAACGTCAAACGAAATACACAAATGGTTGTATCTTGTATACATATTCTCTGTATGAAGACTACATTCTTATGTTAAAATATTATCATATTTTACTTTGTTTCTGCTTACTACCTAAATAGATATCATTTATATGAATTTGTTTAAAACTCTATGCGGTGTATTTTGATACGAACACCGCCAATTGTTTGTAACACTTTGCAAACGTTTAACAACTTCGTATTTATTTTGTAACGTGAAGGATTGACGTTTTTGTTTATGAAATTCATTCATGATGTAACGAACCTACACGGAGGTAGATTGCAACTGATTTGTGCTTTGTCTACCTAGCAGCGTTGCCAGATGCTCAGTAATGAATTATGGCAGCAGCAAATCAATTTTATGGTATTTGGAAACAAATTATGGTATAGTCAAGATTTATTTTCAGGTAGTATTTTTATTATTAGAAATATTATATACTTATATCCTTCAAAACAAAATACCCCAATTCATTCGTTTAATCAATGTACAAAGAAATTAAAATATAAACGTTAATATATAAATATGCTCATATTATTCTTATTGAAAAAACTAGATAAGCATTACTTACATTTAGCTAAATTAAATGAATCATTAAAATCAAATACGTAAATTACAAATATTAATACACATACCTATTAATTAATATCGTATAACTCAAAACAATTCTTCACCTTTTATACTATCCATGACTTCAAAGCATCCTTAAAAGTGAATAAGAAATTAGTTAACAGTCAAGCAAAATCATAATTTTATTTATTGTATAGTATATTTGACGTCAATAGTTTTTAAGTAGTTCTTTCGAGGGTTGATATTCATAACAGCAACCATATTTTTTATTTCTTCTGATACTAATCCTAAGAAATTTATTGTTTTTAGCGACAGTTTATTTCGAATTTTAGTTTGTAGTAAATTTGTCTTAGAGAACACCCTCTCACATGTGGTAGGGATAAAATATCTATTATAAATTTAGACATTTTCCCCATGTTTGAAACTTGACCATGTTTATTGAAATTGGAAATACCTGCAGTTATTTCTTTGTTGGTACATGCAGGATATACCGGTTTTTTCTTATCTTCAGAAGATTTTAACCAATTATTGAATTCTAGAATACGTCCTAGCCCAGGCGATATTTTTGGACAATTTGTTTATGCTTTTGTTGCCGGCTGCCTGGACTGTTTTGTTTTTCTTTTCGCTATCGTATCCTGCCTTAACCACAATCGACCTGCAATCTCACACTCAATTACTGGACACCACATTATATTTTAATCCTATAACATAAAATCGTTGCTCTTTTTCTTTCTTTCTTTATTCCTTTCTTTCTTTCTTTCTATGTTTGTTCGCTATCTCCTCCGAAGATACTGGACCGATTAAGTTGTATGATGGCTTAAAAGTTTGCTAATTTTTAGACTTAGATTGTAGGCCGGTTTTTATTTTCAAAAAAAGTACGAAAAAGTTTTAATTTAATTAAATTCTCTAAGCAGAGAAGCGGAGCGCCTGTCGCCGTGGGCTACGGTGTGATATCTGCTGTCGCCGTGTGCTATTAGCGCGGGTGAATACCTATGTTCATATATCATTATAGCGGCGCATTATTCAAACAACCCAGGTTGGTCCTGGGGTAGAATGCTTGCCTGCCACGCGGGCGTTCCGGGTTCGATTCCCGGCCGGTGCGTCCTTGTTTTTTAAATTTATATTAATGAATCTCTCTTGAATTAGCGAATCGGAGTGTAGTTCGGGTGACTCACTAGTATAAAATAAATTCAAACTATAAATAACACAATAATCCGCTTATGATGGATGAACACTACGTCCTACATACAGTGGTATCGTGTTAAAAAAAAACTCATTTAGGGTAGGTATCGGAAAAGAAAGATAGAAAATTTAGTCATGTCTTAACTTAAGTCTGTAGGTGTATGTTAGATTGCAATTTGTTTATGAAAATATCTGTCGCAATGCATTAAGTTTACTTATATCAAGGAAAAAGGAAAGTAAGATGGCATTTACACAACGAGTGTATTAATCATAACAGTCAATGGAAATCGTTTTTATTAAGGGTTTTGTATATTTTTAGGGAAGTAATTCAAGATCAAGATGTAATTTAGTTCTCTCTGACTTGTTAGTTCATTTGCATCAATGGATATATCTCAAGTTACTACAAACTTCAATTTGATCATGGCATGCTGTGAATGAATTTTTTTGGAACACACGATACTTTTATTATGAGCTGAATTTAGATACAGGGTACAAAAAAATCACAATTTTAAAAAATCGATTTTTTCGATTTAAATGGCGATTTTTTTTTAAACAAGTTTTTCGCTGATTTGAAAATCTGCGTTAATTAACGCTATAATAAAGATACACTCGTTCGACGTCCACAATTCCACATCCTTTGTTTCTGTTATGTTTAGTTTTGTTAAGTTTAACACTTCTTAATTGAAAAACGCTGTACCGCAGGCAATGTAGGCATACATAGTTTAAATTTTAAATCTCGTTCTGGGGCCCATTTCATAAAACAACTTTGTAACTTTTCACTTTGCACCTTTCAATTTTCAGTCAATTTCTGGTAAGCAAAAATATTTGTGAAAAGTGGAAAAGTAAAATTTCATCAGATCATGCAAAGTGCAAGTGAACAGTTGATAACTAGCAAAAGTTATATTTCATGAAACGGAAATTCTTCAACTTTTAGTATTTAAAAACTGCAAGTGGAAAGTAAAAATTTGCAAAGTTTTTATATGAAATAGGACCCTAGCCATTTTTATCAGTAAAACAATAAAGATAACAAAGGTATCGATTTCACCACCAACCGTAATCGATATCCCTGCTCTGTATTATGTATGCAATAATGTGCAGTTCTCGTCAAAATAATAGGCGCCGATGACGATGATTCGTCGATGGTCGATGTTTGCATCGAGATTTTCTATTTTCATTTGCTGAGTTTTATTGAATGGTGCAAGGTGTAAAAGTAAACTACTGCACATCGAAATGTCAGGGTGAAAAGGTGAATAATTACTATTACAACAGTGAGTGCAACATCGTATTTAATGAATAAATTTTGTATTAGGTAGCCACTTATTAATATCTATAGTCCTATTTATACCAATTCGAAGTCACTTGATAATCTAGTGACTTTACGTATGTCGATTCTTAAAAATGCAGTTAGGATAATAAATGATATTTCGTTTTGTAGGTTATCATGGCTACTCGTTATACCGCATGTCCGATGGTTTCTGTTTATTTTCAGTTTCCCGCTTAACTAATGTAGGTTTAATTTAGGTTGTATTACCCTCATCTCAATAACTTACATAACAAATATAATCTGACAGATTAGAAACATCAAATTTTAAAGTAAATTTTTTTAATCGACATGCCTCTTTTTCGTATTTCTTCCAGTTCATCTGTTTTACTAAAAATGAACAGTGACAGACAAAAGTAACGTGAATCCGAATGGGTATAATTTTGACTATAGTTATTCTTCATTAATAAAACATATTTAAACAAGCTGAAATTTTTGATTTAAATCGCATGATTAAAATAAAAAAATCGGATGATTTAAATCAGGATTTAAATCTTTGCACCCTGAGTTAGAATATCCAAAACACAAGATTAAACATTCTCCATCCACCATTCAGTAATATAAACGATAACGAAACGACTTCAAGCGATTTCATATTCCGAATCATCATGAAATAATACCTAATACCAGGCCTAACCTTCTTAACGTTACCTACCGTTTTAGGGGAACCCCTAAATCAAATGTCTGTGCCTGCTCATCAGCAGCAGTGTTGCCAGATTGTGAAAATGGGTTTCCCAGAAAATAAGTACAAAATTATCAGAATTTACAAAAAATTACCAGAATTTAAAAATATGTATCTCCACACACCCAAATCATACAAAAACTTTATATTAGGGTGTAAATAGTGTTATTTCAAATAATAATTTTTTCGCATACAGAATCATCATCAATATTTACGTCTACGTCATCATCTTTTTCTATATTTTTGTACAGGGTTTTTGAATTTTGAATAAGTGATAGACATCATTAACACATTGTGAAGTTAGTGAAAGGCTATTAGCGGTCTCTGTTATTAATTTATGGCACGTTTTGATTTTTATTAAGTTAACCTTTGAAAAAATGCGTTCACATGTTGCATAAGAGTGAGGGATACATAAGACATTTAAACAAAAGTCGGATGCATTCTTGCATAAAGCTACATTATTTCCATCGTAAAATGTCCTTAAAGTATTCCAAAAAGTGTCTATTTCACTATCAGCATATTGCTGTAATTGTAATTTACCTTTCACAATAATTTCTACATCGATCGGCTCTTCGGCGGTTCTACGTTCTAGCTTATAGCCTAGTTAATTCACTTCGTCCTCCGTCCTACATCCTACTCCTACCGGTAATTCCCCTGCTTGCCGCATCTACTAAAAAGTGGATCGCACGGAGATATAAACAAAACCGAAATTATTTTCTCTTTACAGCCAAAGATGTCGCTAAATGTTTTTGTCACTAAATCAAAATAAAACATCGTTTGAATTTCCTGAAAAATTACCGTAGATTACTTAATTACCAGAAGCTCATTACCAGTTACCAGAGTGCATCCTAAATTACCGTAGATTCTGGTAATTACCAGACATCTGCAACACTGATCAGCAGACGAATAATAACGTATAATTTCATTTTTGGAGAAGGATATTGACGTCTTGCTATCATTTTTAAATTTTTTTCTAAATAATGGTATTATATGGTATGAAACTGTAGATTATGGTATATTTAAGCTAAATTATTTTTGATGGTATCCAGCTCAAAATTATGGAATAAATACCATAATTATGGTATGTCTGGCAACACTGCTAGTTATTAATAAAGAAATCACATCAGTAGCATAGCTTTTAGGCCCCACTCTAGTATTTATTTTTATTATATAAACACACTTAATAATACCAAGTTCAGCATAGATAACTATCTAATCATGAAGATGTACAGATAGTTAACTAACTTACTAATCAAGTTGCGTAATATTCATTAGTATCTAGTTCGAAACAGTTGAAAGCTCAAAAGAGGAACAACATATTTTGTGTACCATAGCTTATCGCTTTATAAGATGCTTTTCAGGTAAAGTTGATATACTTTTGTATACTTAAGTATATTAGTTCTTAGTAGTCGTCATAATATGATTCTTCTATACACACATTATAACTTAATGCTTATAAATTTATACAATTATTCGTGTTCCCCTATGTTTCACTATGTGCCAAGCGACCCAATGTTAGTAAACAAGAAAATGTCTAATCAAAGCCCTTCGTTATTGTAACTAATTGTAGTACGCAAACTAGGTATTACATGTAGCATCACCACAAAGCGCTCACAATAATTCACCCCTATGCAACGGCAGATTACAAGTTCAATAATATTTTAAAAACAAAATTCGTTTAAATATAGACCATGAGGATTAAAGGAAATATAAATATACATGTAAACGTGTACTGCCTACCGCCTACTGTTGATTATTAAATCGCATTCAGCAACTTTTCAAAGATTTAAAGCTAATCCTATAAATGGAAGCGAAGAGTTTCTTGAAATATTTTTCGTGCCCGTTCACATTATTATTGTATGAATCTAAAGTAATAAACGCAAATGATATAGTAAACTCCAAAATGTCTTTTTTATGGCTGCTCGAGCACTTCGGTGGCAAACGTGTTTTTCTTCTATGATGTGAATAATTTGTTTTCGAAGTAGTGAAATATTTACATAACAGCTTTTAGTGTAGAAAGCGAGACGACTCTATTACGACAATACTCTGGAAAACTGTTTTTGTTTGACTATGAGTGCGAGCACATCAAAATGTTAGTCAAAGTTTGTGTTTTTGCCCCAGTTCAGCGTAAATATGAAAAGCGTATTAGCAAGATGCGATGACGTTATTGAACTAAAACTCTAGGTAGCGGCAATATGGTTGGAAATGTAATTAAACCCGTAATTAAAGTTCCGGGATACATGATGACAGTGCAGGTAGTTCTAATAGACTCATGGTGGATGTCCCTATAGCGTTTATTACACGTATTAACTTTTAACTTTGTAATAAAGTAGGCGTGCAATGGATCGATAGGACACATCGGAAGTTGTTTCACATGGAACACAGGAGATCCACAAATTATTTAATTGGGCAGGGCTTATCTCTACTTTCACCAAATTTGTACCTATTTTGCATGTAACCCTGTGTCAAATTACGCACGCCGTAGCATTTTATAAATGGAACGAAGTTAGTTAAATTATCATTGCAGTTAATTGCACAACTAAAAGACATAAATAATAAAGAAAATATCAAATATCAACGACTTCTGTGTTCAATAATCTAAATAATACGACAGCCTATCTTTTTTGTAGTTTTGAACACTCTGTATAAACAATGTAGCAGGCATAAATCTGAAAATATGATTTCAACAAGTAAAATTAGTAAAAATACATTCTACCAAATTGGCTTCTTAAAAGCAAGGATTACAACGAATACGCAGCAATCTTTTAAAATTACCCACCAGAAGCATGATATAGAAGTACAGCTTCAAACGATAATTTAGAAAGGAACCTAGGTCAAATTTTAGTTTTCAATAAAATGATTTAGAAAATATAGTTAACACACAAATTTATGATAACCATTTGTTTACCTGTCCTATGGTTGTTATGATCTACTGAATATGAACTAATTAATTTGGTAGTAAATTGAAGCTAATTTTAGAGTCGTAATTCAGTATATTAAAGAATGTCATGTCACATAATTAAATCAAATAATATAATTATCCAAACTGTGCTCATCACGCAAATAGAATAAAACATCCTCGTGAAATTTTAAAGTAGTAGACTACACCGATTTTGTACGTTTTTGAGCACCTTAAGATAAATGAAATAACTATTTATGCAACACCTGCTAACAGTGAATGTAACGCACTACACATGAATCGAGTGCAATAACACTTTTAGCACGAGTTTGCATACAATAGTTTTTCTACGGCCCTAATTTTACTGTTATAACCCATAAATACCCATTTAACAAAGTTTTGCAGTTATGACAGCTATTATTTACGTCCTAGTAAAGCGATGGCCGTTACCGGCGTAGGTGACTGTTTCTGCAGTCGGTAGTTGTCAAAGTTAGTTATCAAAGATAATTATAGTAGTACACATTTTACTTTATTCATTACATAATGCTTTAATTATTTAAAAAACACTTTACGTCTAACGAAAGAAGTAACTAAAATAACTTTATAACCTCACTTCCAGTTTAAAATATACGAATTCAAAACCAGCTGTTTACTTTTAGCACATGTGCTAAGGGGCAAAGATGGAGATTTATAAGATAGTAATTAGAAGAATTCCGACTTATGCAGTAGAGATGAGGTCAGATAAAACGAAAACCAGATAGATCTTCGAGACCGTAAAAATGAGCACGTTGCAGAAAATTGGTGGATAAAAAACATCAAAAGAAACTGTGATATCCAAGAAATAAGTGAGTGGGTCCGAACAGGAAGAGACACTTGAGACAGTCACATATCAAGAATTCTCGTCAACAAATTTGCGAAAATCGCAAAAACCCATTTCCCAAAGGACGGCAACCGTCAGAAAGGCCGGCAAGGCGGTGAATGGACTCGCTGGAATAAACCATATATTTATATTAGGAGAGGAAAACGAAGAATCACAACAATAATTTGTCTGACAATATGTGAGAACATATTTTTAATTGCTAAGCTGGATGCCAATTAACTGCTATCTATATATTTTTCCGTCTTGATTTTTCGTAATTTCCAATAAACTGATAGATATAGCGTGGTTCTTGCATAAGCTGTGAAAGTTAACGAAGTGATGCTTTGGATAGTTCCGGAAAGAAAAGATTTTAAAAATTATTTTAAATACTGCACATTTACAATCTGTTGTACATCAACAATAAGTAAATAGTTTGGCTAATAGACATGCAGTATCCTGTAAGAATAAAACCCACTGACTTCATTCTTGCTTAGTTAAGATCGAACTGCGTCGGTAATGAAGAGATCACAGATTACACTGTTCACTGAAATCAAGTCTCAAAGTCTAATAGATCGCGTGAAGAAAAGTTGAACTATATTCCTAAACGGCTTAGTTTCCGAAATACAATTTGTACAAAGTCCTAAGTCACGTTTTGAATTTTGCTTATAACATTTGAGCTCTTGGCTCGATTTGGATGATATTCGGTGTC
>CALNHX010001190.1:178228-243848 GCA_940337035.1 Agriotes lineatus | reverse complement strand
ATATAATTTTAGTAGATCGTATTGAAATGTAAAGAAAAGTTTGTTTGTTTGTTAATGGACAAGGTCTAGGCATGCAAAGTATCAGGTACCTTAGACACCGACTGGTTTGGTCATATGGTCAAAGAAAGCCCCACTTAGAATTTAAAAATACTTAATTTTTAAAATTTTTGTATTAGAAATGCCAACTAACGGATCCGTTTGAAAACCAAGCTTTCAACCACTTTTATTTCAATAGCATAAAATAGCTGTTAGTTTTGCAAATAAACAAATAAATAATATTTAATATACGTATTTTTTAAAATTGTTTTTGGTTCAATGTGCTCTTTTATTTTAGTTCTATTTACAATTGACATTGATCGTTAATTTCTTCCATTTATGTTTGTAATTATTTGCAGTTTGCTGTACAAAACCGGGAGCAGCAAAAAACTGCTCCAAAATTACGGATGAAACCTGCACATTTACCACTACGTGCATGCTAAAAACTCCCGAAGGAAGCTATCCATGTGAATGTGTGTGCACGTGCAATTGCTCTTCTGGTGACTACAACAAGTGCGTCTGCAAATGCGAATGTACACCTGAAAAAGCTCAAAAGATCCAGTATGCTGATGGTACTGTAAAATATCGTTGCGAATGCAGTTGCAGTTGTTGATGCTTCAATATACGTCATCCCGTTTATACTCGTAAACATTAAGAGTTTAAGGCCGACTCTAGTCTCGTAGTTTATTAATAACAATTAGATTTAGTTAAACATAGTTAATAAATGTCATGTAAAAAGTAAAATAGTATATGCTTTTCCAACTACGAAGACTGTGTATAGATATTAAATATAATTTTGTTTTACTTCCGGTTTTTCTTTCTCTATTTAGTATTGAAACTCGAAAAAGTAAAAATATTACGACAATATTAGATTTTCAAACTTAACAGATCAAGACGTTATTATTTACAAGCAAAAATTAATTTACAGAAAAAGTGTAAATGGTCAACCATTGAGCTTTTTATTTAGGGACATACATACACCCATCCGGTAAGGCATATTTTCAAATTAAAAAATATAGGTTTTTTGTCTAGATGACACATTGCGCTTATATAAACGTGTTAATAATTAATTTGTCTCTTATTACTAACGATAGTGTAAAGTATACAGAATCATTATGTAGGTATGTGCCAATTCGCTGCTTATTTATTTTTAAAATGTATCTAAATTCATACTCATCTAATAATTATAATATGTACATACAGGAAAAGATATTAATATTTGTATTATATTCCTCAAGACCGTCGACATAACTTTTGAGGATTGATCGAGAGAATATTAAGAAAATAAATCCAAATAAACTGGTGGCGTTTTTCAAAAACTAATTCAGAGCATAAAACTCTGACACATCCATTTTATAAACATGTTTTCTTATTAGTATAACCATCTAAATCCTTATCTGATCGAGGGAAGCCTGTTGCCTACATAGTTCATTACAGTTTTTGATGCGTCGATGCTTGGAAACCCTGAACGCCGACTCAGCAAATGACGTGATGACTGTGTAATAGTTGCCGGTACATGCCCGTTATCGGAACCGCGGACACATTGCTCACAGTTGCGCAATTATTTAGTAGAACAATTACGAACAATGTTGTAATTGTTTTCTTATTTCGTAGCTGGGTTTCAAGCAGGAACTAACCTTATTTTTCCAATACGTCCACCAAGGAACCGGGACCAGCGCAGGGTGCCACTTGTAGCATTGCCCCTCTTTACCTACCTACACTTACTAAATTATTACTTTACTTTGCCCTGGGTTCGCTAGATGATTCAGTCGGTATGCTTATGAGACTCTTTTTTAAATTCGCGAAGTGGCTAAGGAAAAGCTAATGTTATTTGAGGCCAACAAATATTGTTTAAGGACAGCCCGTTAACACCTAAAATGCTGTACTCGCCAAGATAAATATGAATGTCCAGAAAAAACTCAACAGTTTACAATAAGGCATATAATCTGCAAACAAATACACACACAAGAAAATACATATAAGTACATGCAAAATACAGCGCTACATATATGAAAATGGTTCAAACAGATACGTGGAAGTTTATTAATCGGCGCAAAGTTAAATAGCGTGCACTAGTAAACTCAAGGCGACGCTGTCCCTTCTTCAACAGGCTCGTAACCGGATACCGGCCTTCGAAGATAGTGCGTGCACGTTGGGATGACGTAACTGCTCCGCTCGCTCAACAGGTAATTCCCCATGCTAACAATCACAAGGGTAATGGCTCTAGCTGGTGCAATAATATTTCGCTTGCACGGTGATTATGGCTATTAACTAACTTGGCTTTTGAGGGCTCCCAAGTGTTATAGCTGTATACTAAGGCAGGTGATTTTTCTATGATGTCGCAACGATAGCTGTCTTCTGACAAGGCTGCAACTCCGGCAGGATTTGGCTGCTTTTGGGTGCTGGCGTCTCTTTCAGAGGCACGATGAGCCGACGGCGAATAATGCCGGCTACCATACAATATGTGGTGCGCTGTTTAGGGCTGTTATTAGCCCGCTTCGTGTTGCTGACAATTCGCGAGTTTGATCAGCGAACTCGATACGACCCGCACTTGTTAACAATCTGGGTGCAAATCTCTTGATCCGCGCTATTCAACCACTTGGGCGCGAATGCCTTCCTCCAGGCCTGTGTTGTTGACTCACTTCCTGACCGGTTAATCCCACGCAAAAACTGCCTTGTCGGCGCATTGTTTCACGAACTCGTAGCACATTGCACTTATAGTCATTGACAACGTATACATTAAATATCACGTTTTCACTAGCGCGTTCTCACTCGGAGCTTTACTGTACGCGGCTGCCTACTCAGAGTTTCTTACTTATACTATGCCGTTACTTGGATAAGACATAAGAACACATACTGTTGAGCTTTATTACTAACGTGCATATAATAAAAAGATATGAAATATAGAAACACAGGTGGCACGAATTGGCCCGTTTCATCGCTAGTGCTTTAATGGCACTTATACACATGTACCATACGCTATTTTTTCTACGATCGTAACAGAAACATAAAAACTTAGCTCGGTGACACTATTTCCGTAACATTGTGTTAGACATTTTAGGTTATGTTGACATTCAAATTTACGGCAGAGCGTGTTTTAATATAGTATGGCACCAATAGCAACGTGCAAAAAAGACGTAATTCGGGCGCTAATATTAAGAGTGCTACAAAAGTCACTTTTGATACTAGAAACTGTGCAAAAAGTTGTCATTTTGACACGATCCTAGCAAATAGTACCTATATTATGATACTAGTGTATAAGTACGCCTTTAAAGCACGTGCGATGAGTTTAAGAGCACTACGCAAAGCGGAGTGATTTTAACGGCGCTAGTGCTTTAATGGCAGTTACACAGTATACACGAGTATCATACGCTATTTTTTCTACGATTGTAACAAAAATATAAAAACATAGTTTGATGACCCTTTTGATGACCCTTTTGATGTCACATTGTGTTAGATATTCTAGGTTATATTGACATTCAAATTTACGGCAAAGCGTGTTTTAATAGTATATTAAAATACAAGTTGCAGAAGGCGTCTATTCAAGCACGAATTTGAAATTCCGAAACGAGCAGCATAGCGGCGAGTTGAAGAACAAATGAGTGCTTGAAGGGCCTTCTGCAACGAGTGTTTTATACTATTTTTTCTATTTTTGTCGCTTTATACCATTTTATAAATTAAAAAATAAAAATGTTTTCTAGTTTTTGTTTAGTATAACTCCATTCTAGCACCCAAATGACGTCAGTTCACAGCGACTTATTTTAATACTCAAATGACGTCATTTGTGTGCTAGAATGGAGTTATTCTAAACGTAAAATAGAAAAAATATTTTTAAAACACGCCACCAATGGCAACGTGCGCTAACATTAAGAGTGCTTCAAACGTCACTTTTAACACTAGAAACTGTGCAAAAAGTTGTCATTTTGGCACTATTGTAGAAAAATTATTATTTCATTAAATACGTTAGATCATGCCAGAGAAATGGGATTTTAAGTGTCGTTTTTCGGCTAAAACAGCACACTGGGAACAGTCAGTTTCCAAGCTAGCTCGCTCCTATTTTTTTTAAACTAAAATTTGATTACATATTTTCAACTTTTCTGCTTTGTGCGAAAACTGTGAAAGTAAGATAATAATTGAATTGGACAGACTAAATTGACGACTCAAACGTTTGTATCTAAACTTTTGCTTTAGGATCAATAGGGGAGCCACTATTTGAGCAATAAGAATTCAACGTGGTATATAAAGACCATTTTAAAAATTCTTAAGTGTATAAGCGCCTCAGAATATTATATTATTTCAAAATACTTGATCTAATTTTATAGACTTAAACATAGTATTTAACTTTAGAAAACACACATTACATTTTGTAGTAATTGCAATTTCATTGAGCTTCATCGAAAGCTTTGCGGTAAGCATTTTTAATTTACTAAAAACTGCAGTGGCATTTTTAAAACTTTACACGAAATGTAGCTATCAACGGTGGCGTTAAGTTTGAAAGTGCACACGACACCAGTATTCTTTCAATAAATTGTTATCAGTAATATTGCGCACGGTACAGTTAGTAAAACAGTCGCTCATTCTCAATTCGTCTTTAGTATAAATAATATCAGCGACGAGGTCGTTTACTAACACTTTCGTATCGTTGTTAATAGTTCTGAAATATAATTTTCATTTTGCAAAATCTAAAATGGCTTCAGCAAGCGATGGTATGTACTTCTTTATTATTTTAATATTATTCTACTTCATTTTAGAGAATTATTGGTTTATGTATTGCTGTGGTTTTGAACGAATTGCAATAAATATGTAAAAGAAAATGTTCACATTTTATTAACATTTAGATTTCTAACAATCATTACATTTGCAAGGTTGCATTTTCTTTTCCCGATTAATAACTCATATGAATTATAACTTCTGTCAGCTTATTTTCCATGTTACTTTCTGTATATAGATACAATAAAATGCTCACTATTTATTAAGAATTTGTTTATTACATTTAGTTATTTATATTTACTCTTTGCAGTTTGTTGTACAAAACCTGGTGCAGCAGAAAACTGCAACAAAAATACAGATGGGTCGTGCATCTTTACCACAACGTGTACCTTGAAGACTTCAGAAGGAAGTTTTCCCTGTGAATGTGTCTGTACGTGCAATTGCTCTTCTGGGGACTGCAAAAAGTGTATCTGCAAATGCGAATGTACCCCAGAAAAAGCGGAAAATGTCCTGTATGCTGATGGTACAGTTAAATATCGTTGTGAATGTAGTTGTAGCTGTTAATACCACACCATACCCCATTACGTTAATATTAAATTAGAAACTAATAAATTATTGTTTTCCGCAGCGATAGAGTACTACCCATGATTAGAATTTTAGGTTTTTAGTTTATTTTCATAATTAACACTCATTGTTAGCAAATTAAGTAAAGTTGTTGCATTACTGATTCTTTTTTTATAGATTTCTGTTTGAAATATTTATAATATAAAAATTCGAAGCTTTATGAGTGAAATTAGTATTCATGAAAATTTTAATAATATATAAATATTTGTCCAATTTTAAGGCAAGATTATTATGTTGAATTGAGTTTCTTGTCGATAATTAATAAATATCTTTAAATTATTTAAACAATTTCTATACACAATTGAAATAATTGTACTGGGTTTCCTACAGAATCATAAAAATTGTACTTTAAAAGATGTTGTTTTCTTTTGCTGTTTTTATTTTAATTTCACGTTTGGCGTAGTTTCGTTGATGTTTAATTTTAATAACGGATTGTGAATTAATCGAGAAAGTATTAAAATTCACAGTTTTTGTTTACGTTTTGCTTCTGGAAATAGTGTCTCGAAGTAAGGCTTAGGTTAGACAAATATTATGACGGTACACAGTATGTTTTTCAAACCATTATATTAAATAGCTCGTGCATGTTCCAAGAGTATGCTCCATGCATGCAGTCGAACAGAATGGTAACGTATACGCATTTTGTAGATTATATTTTAATAACTACAAAAGTTTTTAAATTATAAAAGTATTATTTACCAAATTAGTACAAGTTGTCCCGCAATGGTCACTAAAGCTTCAGGTAGCGATATTCCTTGTACAGTTCTGAGTCGAAAAAAAATTTTGGATCGGTCTTCATGAGCCCTCACGAGCGGTAGGTAAAAACAATTGTTTTTTCAGGTAAAGTACCTGTTCTGTTTTAAATACGACAAAATGTTATCAGAAAGGGTTGTTCGAAATGTAAAATTATGGTCCTATACAAAATTTCTAAATATCGACGTACTTTTATGAAACCGTGTGCATTAGATGAAGTACCTACTTTGTACATTATGAACATTTTGTCGTAGTTAAAACAGAAAGGGTACTTTACCTGAAAAACAATTGCTTTTACCTACCGCTCGTGAGGGCCCATGAAGACCAATCCAACATTTTCGTATTAAGATTTTCGACTCAGAACTGTACAAGGAATAACGCCACCTGAAGCTTTAGAGGCCATTACAGGACAGTACAGGACAGTATTCTGCAATTAACTGAATTACTAGTAACTTGCATGGCAATGGCACGTCTTCGTTTTACACGTTTAAATTTACATAAAAGCATCTCCCTTTTATTTTTACGTGAGGTGATAATACAGACAAATGAATTTAATTTGAGTTTAATAAACTTCCAGTAAGTCGCCTGTTAATAAAATTTCATATTTGTAAGGTATCAGTTATTTTTGTCGTGTGTTGAAACATTAAACTATATGATATTTATCAAATTGGTGATCTTGTACTTTTATTTGCATAGCACATTACTGGGTGTCTTAAAAAGAATTACATCTAGTAGGTTGTGACTTTTGTTTGCATGTAAATTTTTATGTGTTGTTAGATTGTTATTGGTATTGCATTATGGAAAATTGAAAGCATACTAAATGTAATTATTTTTATCTACGACAGTGTGTAAAATTGCTTTTTAGTTGGCAGTCTTAAGTTCGTAAAACGACTGTTTAATAACATGTTTTCATTAGTTTACGTCGTTAATAACAACGTGCTTAAAAAATTTCATTAGGCACGTAGTTAGTAGCAACGTGTTTTAAAATTTTTAAAACACTCAAAATTAGGACCGGTTGCTAGTAATTCTAATTTACATGTAAAATATTTTGTATATTTACCGTATTTTTTAGATTCTATCGTAGATAAAATATTGTACGATACACATGCGTAAAGCATCTTTAGTCACTCGTGGGGCTTAAAACGCTCGCTCACTCGCGTTTTAACTCTACCTAACTCGTGCCTAAAGAGTAGCTTTACGCACTTGTATCGTAAATTACTATTAAAACACCCGTTATTTTTATGCATACATACAGCATAACTAATTAAAGGTATTTAAAATTTAATCTATACATTTAACCAAACATCGAATTTTAAATATGAAGAGGTTTTAAATTTGAAGAAGTTTTGTTAGGTTGCGTAATTATTTCTAAATTTCAAAAATAGTGAAGTTACTTTTTCCCCAAAAATATGTTCAGATTTTAACCATACCAGTCATTCTCGCTACTTTCTGATATAGTACCTACTGATTTTCTGATAAACGTTACACTTTGTTTAAAAGCAGTGCACACGCTACTACTATTAAAACGTTTATACACTGGCAAATCAACAGCAGCATAAATGCAAGTCGACAAGGATATTATCTGTTAGAACTACTGAGTTCAGTATTGGAATTAAAAAAAGAAATAAACTATATTTCTTAAAAAATATATTTTAAGCCATGTAATTTCATGTGTATATTTTATTGAAATGCCATAAATTGCAATAAATTGCTTGACACAAATATCACACGAAACGTAGTTGAAAATGCACACCACACTACCATTCGTTTAGTTAGTAACTTGTAAAGTTTATCAGCAACATTGTACACTACATAATTGTAAATAGTAAAACAGTCACTCATTGCCAATTCGGCTTTAATATACATGTAAACAATATCAACGACAAGATTGTTTACTGACACTTTTAGCTAGTTGTGATAGTTACTAAAAATCATTTTCATATATTCAAACCTCAAATGGAATCAGCAAGCGATGGTACATACTTCTTATTTTACTATTATTTTAATTAATTTTAGAGAATTGTATTAAATGCATATATCTCAAGATTTTATTAACACTTAGATTGTTAACACTAGTTGAATTTGCATTGTTGCATCTTCTTTGGTCGATCAGTAACTAAAAATAATTATAATGTTTTTGCAACCCCTAACAGTTTAATTTTTATGTTACTTACTGTACGTATTTATTATATTAATAATAAAACTCTCATTTTCTATTAAGTACGAATCGTTTATTTCATTTCATTATATATAATTTCTAGCAGATTGTTGTACAAAACCTGAAGCAACAGAAACTGCAACATAAATATAGATGGGTCAACACCTTTAGCACGTGCTCACTTATTAGGGTTCTTATACCCTCGTAACATCACGTTCGTTGTTTAACAAAGTTCACACACACTCACATCTTGGTGAAATAAGATGCCATAAACGCTTTATACGTTCATTAAACCAATAAACTCTTATACATTCGTATTTAAAACTAAAAAAATGAACAGGGTCTAATGGGGAGTTTGCTGCTCTTTGATTGTTAGCGTAGTAATGTCAGGACGGCGACTTCGTGATTGCAAGGACAAACTTGAAGACTGGATAGGAAATTATCGGCATAGGAAATTATGCACGTCACGCTTCAATATGTTGTACCACCCTTAAACGAGGGGCACAGTCCTAACTAGCTCCGATTTTCAGTAAAAAAAAATGGTGTGGGCTATGCAGCGATCCGCAGGGTTTTAAAATAATCTTTATGAAGCAACAAAAATTGTGGACGCCTGTCGTTAAACACAACATAACAAAACCTAGCTTTAAATCTTGTCACCACTTACCTTTAGCATTACGGGCTTCACACCTATATAAAAAATGCAGAGGTTGAAGGGGGGTTGTAACAAGATAACGCAATACATCAGCAATGGGGGCATTTAATTTATACCAACAGTCAACAGTGTGAAAATAACTTATTTACAAATAGACGGCAAGGCTAAAATAGTTCAGCTACAATTATAAGGTAAAGCCCATTCCATAAAAGTATAAATCAAAACATAATAAATGGAATCAGACCAACAATAATATTGAGTCCAAAATATGAGTATTGCAACATAATGACCATCGGAGGCAATGCAAACATTAGATTAGTTTGTGACTCGCAGCTTCGTTCGATCGCATGTAAAGAGTTGAAAAATTAACATATGTAGTGTCAAGATCGTCAAGGACGTTTGCGGAAATAAGTATTAGGTACATGCAAAATTTCAGCCATTCTAACTGATGAAATACTAACACTTCAAGCGTTGCAAACAAGCTAGTATTTATCGCCTACAGTTTGTTAATCGAAGGCCTTCGTAGAACTGTTTATTCTTAGGTATTAGCCCTTTACCGATAAATAAAACAAGCAAGCTGAAAATCAATGCATGGAGTTACGAAACGTAGTTGGAGGCACTATCTTGTGATTCGAATTAGGGTTTTGCCAGCCCTTGAATGAAAATGTTGCATTGGGCCTTGAAGCGAATACGGGCGTCTGCTGCAGCCAGAGGAAAGTCAAGTCGTCGCCAAAAGTGCTCGCATCTGGGCCACACGCCGCAAAAGCCGTTTGCTACAATAAATTCGGCAACAGGAGCAGATCGCTAGAAACCCGCAATTCTTATGAACTTGATGCCTGGAAGCCGGTGACTAGTAGTAAGGGCAGGGAAGTATTAAGTATAGAAGCAGGCCTAATGCCATAAAATTTGAACTTACAGAAAACACAAAAAGAAAAATTTCATCACAGCTGGAAATCGGCCTGAATGTGTTTGAAGAGACGCCGCTGTGCTTCGTCACTTGTTACAGAAACTTGAGGCTTCCAAAGCCTGCCAGTTAAAACTATATCAAATCCTCGGAGGTGTCTTATAAATAGATTGTTTCGAGCATAGCCTCATTTTGTCACTGCTGTTGGGAACACCTTTAATTATTAACATATTTTCAATTGGCAAAGCAATTACCTATCTAATAATTTATTCAATTGCGACCACGTGGTAAGAACTTCATTAGGCAAAATCCAGTTAGAATCTTTATAATTAATTTTCTTTCCATTAACAAAAATGTCCACCTTTAAGTTGTTGTCAATCTTAACACAGCATTTCAGGTTTGGTGTCTTATCACTGAAACTAACAATGTTTCATATTTTTCTGTTTTCCACAATTTTAAATTAGACATTTTTGTTGGTAATTGTCGGCAAGATCATTCCAGTTTGTAATTTTGTTTTCCTCGATTAGCTTTATTTCTTGTTGCTTACTATTATTTTTAAATTCAGTAGACCTGACTGAAGGATCTTTTCTTTTGAATGAAGGTTTTGAAAGGTAACTTGGCAAATAAGGAAATATTTTTTTAGTATTGCATCATTATTCAATGTTGGACGTTTCTTCTTCCATTCTTTGGGGTTTCCTTGTGCATCCACATACTTTTCATAAAACACAATATCGCAATTGGAAAAATGTTTAATGCACATTACAGAGTGCTTTGTAGGTGTCCAATCAGCCCGTGGTATGCTCTTCTGCCACTTACTCCGAAGGGTACTGTCACTTGGAAACTTAAAAAAACCGTAACATAACCACCACAACTTTTATAGTTACTCATGCAGTTTGGTACACAGCACTCTTTTGTCATCTGCAAAGAATCAAGTGCAATTAAATTAACGAATTATTAAAGATAGAAATTCAGTTGCGGTTAAGTTGCATATTTTATATATCATTATCAATATTATATACATGGATTAGGTACAATTCAGATGCTACTCGTTATACAGAAATTGTACTTACATTGAAATGTCTGTAGACGTCTTATTGTTATTAAATATTACCACTAATAGGTGCAGAACATAAAATAAAAAACAGCTCTTTACATGCACTGTCAGAACTATGTTGGCCCTCGACGCGACGTTGTCAGTGTACCTATGCTCCGGCTTGTAAGTTAAGGTGGTTCTGCTAATGGTTATTGAATTAAAGAAGAAATAGGAAAAATTTTACTTTTTAAGGGGCCCACATTGTACTATACCGATTGGTGGTGGATAATGGCACAGAACTGACATGAGACATGGAAATACTGGTAGCTTTAAAAAATGAGTAAGACACTTGCAAATTTTACTAGAATTGGTTACGTGCTTATAAAATTATTTTGAATTTTATTGGTGGCCGCTTAATTTTTTCCAGAAGTGTAATAAAATTTCGTTACGTTAACTCGATCGAGGAATTCAGGAAGTTATAACAGAACCAGAAATATTAAGAGTTAATCTTTATTCAAAAATTAAGGGCGACTAACTATTACCACTCCCATCTTTATGAATTGTTAGCCTACTATACAGTCATATTGCAGTAACTTTTTTCAATTTTGTGTATATGTTATTTGTTATAAATAGTACATTTTTATCGGCAAAAGACGGCTCATTAACGTTTTTCCGTGATTTAATAAATTAGCTTGTATATCACGAATTTTTACAGCCTTCAACGTCTTTTACTTTCTATTTCCGTACATATCCTGTTTCTTTTATAATTGTTTGCCTTATGTTGTTTTTCTATATCAACTGTGAGTTAAGAGTTGATTTAATTAGATGTTTAAGATAGTAATTCAAAAAATCCCTTTGCAATATTTTTTATACGGCCGTAGTTTTTTTTCCGAAAGGTTTTGAAATCATTAAAAATATTGTACCGGTTACAGTTCAGATAACCAATTACTTTTTACACTCCTCGTACCTAAAATTATTATCACTTCTTGCAATTTTACTTTTAAAACCAATAAGCTTCTGCCAATCAATGGAAAATATTTTTGCTCTTAGTCTCAACCTAGTAATTGGGAACGGAAAGTAAATACAATTGTGGTATAAAATTAATTGTTTTTATTATCCAGGTTATCCTTTTTCATAGGATTGTGGTAAATCTTACAAATAGGAGTTATTACAACTACGACAAAAATTTCACAAAAGCTTCTTCAACAACTGCAAGTGCATTCACAACGATATTTAACGCTGCCATCAGCATATTGGATCTTCTGAGCATTTTCAGGTGTACATTCACACTTGCAGACGCACTGTTTGCAGTCTCCGGAAGAACAAGTGCAAGTACAAACACACTCACATAGGAAGCTGCCTTCTGGAGTTTTTAGTGGACATGTAGTAGTGAAGGTGCACGTATTAACTCCAACTTTGGTGCAGTTTACTGCTGCTCCCGGTTTTGTATAACAAGCTGCAACAAAAACAACTAATTGGTAATTCGTCATTATTAATGAACAGAATAATACTGTTGATGTTCTAGCAGTAAACGGATCTTTGCTAACGTATTTTATTAAATAGGCTGCTTTCTATATCACTACATAAGTTGTGTACTGTTATAGTTGCACTGCAAGTATTATAATAGTAAAGGTTTGTTCTA
Source organism: Agriotes lineatus (assembly GCA_940337035.1). Taxonomy (NCBI): domain Eukaryota; kingdom Metazoa; phylum Arthropoda; class Insecta; order Coleoptera; family Elateridae; genus Agriotes; species Agriotes lineatus. The sequence continues at coordinate 231,339 of CALNHX010001190.1, read as the reverse complement.
TGTAAAAAGTCAAATGTTATCCTTTCTTAGAAAATACAACTAATTGCTGTATTAAATACTGCAGAAACGATGTGGGCGTATGTAAACTGCAGCGGCTTAATCCTCATTAGCATGTAATAGCCAGGTAGCGTCTCCAAAAAGTATGTAAATTGCAGCGGGTTCATGTTAATGACGGGCGCCGTGTAATTACCATGATCTAATGAGCGCCTAATGATGGAATTCCATACTGTAAAATTTATGGTATTCCATTTTGAAGATGTGTTAACAAATAGACGAACTATTGCAAGAAATTCTCACTATTCATTCAGCAACGAAACCGAACGCTCCTACGCTAAAATGAATAAAGTAATGGTTGTTGAGAGCGAACGCGGCAGAAAACTGCTCTTAGCAGACGGCTGGAAATTTTATAAAAAGGAAACTTTGAAGTCTTCGGGTTTGACCTTGGAGCCGTACAACCCAAAGATCAACGCGTCTCAAGGTACTTAGATTACCTAGTTGACACCTACGTTTCCGAAGAGGCTCTCTTTCCCTCATCTATCTGGGCATCATCCTCAGCAGAGATGTGTCGAACGACTAATGCATGCGAGTCGTTCCATTCTCATTTCAATAAAAACACTTCCCATCGAAATCTGAACATCTTTGTTCAAACTCTCTTGGAGTATCAGACCGAAACTTACGTCAAAATGAGGAGCATCGACTGCAAGAAAAAAGTTAACCGCGAAATGTTGAATAAACAACAGTTTGTCCGTTTGTGCGCGTACAAAAACGGATGTATAAATAGACTGAGTTTCTTGCAGCAAGTATGCCATCACTTTGGCGATACAGTGATGCACAAGAAGTAATTTTATAAAAAAACAAATATCGAAAACACAAAAATACTTGCATGTTATTTGTCTAAAATAAGTGGAAATAAGATTTCCATCATTTTTAAACATGCCGAATATATATTTCATATGTATATTTCGTCAGTCCCAAGCCTGAATAAAGTGTGATGGGAAATGATGTGATTAGTTGTCGATTAAAATTAATGTTAATTTTATGACCCCGCTGCAATTTACATACGTCCCAAAAACTACCTGAACGGTGCCCGCTGCAATTTACATACCCTCACTAATGATCCGCTGCAGTTTACAAACGCCGAACGATGTAACTGTTGCAAAAATTTAAAAAAATGGACTTTTAACAAAATTAATGTGTTTAAAAATTTAACACTATTTAATATTCGAAAAACAAAAGCACTTACCATCGCCTGATGAAGACATTTTTACAAAATTTAAATCAATTTCAAACTTTTATTTGTAACACTGAACTCGGTATCTCTAGATGATAAACGATCTTGCCGATCTTTTAATAGTAGTAGCGTGTGCTATACGTACTAGTAAACCGAGTGCCACGGTGTTATCTGAAAGCGATTAAAGTATAATGATAAGGAAAATGACTGACTGGAAGTTTCGTGTGCATTCTGAATACGGTTTTGTTGAAGACGCAGCAGGTTAACTGTTCTACGGAAGTTGCACTTACAACGAAAATGTGATTTATAGCAATTGGTACAATAAACTTTTGTATGTGACATTAATTATTCTTCTGGCAATGCAAAGTAACTGTAATTCCTATGTATTTTTTAAATATTCTGCAATTATTCCTTTTTTTCCATTTCGAATCGTTATTAAAAAGGTAGTTATACACGGTGCAGTATTTTTGAGGTTCTGAGATGGTAAGAATTGCAAGGTCGGTTATATTAGAACAAAGTCGTAAAATTAGGTTCTAAGTAATAATTAAAAATTAAATACGGTCTAGCCAACTTAGGTTTATTTTATCGTGAAAGCATAAAAAAACCTCAAATTCCTTTTTTTAATTCATTTTTCTTATGGGAGCAATATTTAGTTCGTATCTACAGAAGTAGAGATTTTCATTACGATTTGAATATTTTACATTAATTCTAGCGTTAATTCGCAATTAATCGAAACGAACATGAAATAAATATTTGAGTTAATCAATATATTTTGTTCTCATGTTCCTTTTTTTTTAATAACCTAAAATATTGATTAACCGTTAACAACCTTAAAGTTAACCTTAAGTTAACACAATGGAGTAGCATTTATTAATGAAAAATTAAGAATGTTTTTCTATGCAAAACCAGTTCAAGTCAACAAGTAATTAGGTATCAACTTAAAAAGTTTATTTTAGACCTCTCATACCACAAAATTTAATAAATAAAACTGTATAGAACGATATTATACCTTCAGGGCTGGGCTAAGAAAATTTTAAAAACGTATAGCCCGTTTTGTTAAAATATTTTGTATTAATTATAAAAATTTAGAGTCACAAAAATTCAATATCTTTGTTCGCTGGAATTTCACAGCTTTAGATTTTAGGTATAAAGACGTATGAAATGAGAGCAAAGAATTAACAATGGTTTATAGCTAAATCATTTTCTTCAGATCTTCACGTTTCAGGGTCCCTAGATGATTAAAACCAGGTTTCCTCAATTCCGTCTGTCTGTCTGTTCGAAATCGAGAAAATAAAAGTAGTAATTTCCACATAGCACAGGCTTCACCTTTGATATGAATAAGACCCTAGAAATACAGGGCAAATCTTATTAAAAAAATAGTACTGGACAACAATAATCTTGCTGAATTTAATGCAGTCGCATCGCGTCGACACGAAGCAGTGCTTGGTGACAGGATGGAATCCACGGATGCGGTGCGCACGGCCTGCTTGGTCCCGTTCAATCCCTTCTGCAAGCGCTAGAAACCATGTCTGCCATATTTTTTTATTTGAAAATTGATGTAATTTTCATTACCAAGTGTTTTCATTATTGTATTAGTATTATTAGGGACGTTAAAATATTTTTTCCCCTAGCTGCCTTTAATTTTTAAAAATATTTAGTGTCACAACTTTCACTAGCGAAAGGAATTCTGATTGTAAAAAGTATATTAATATCCTCGAATAAACCAACAAAAAGTGAACTTCCGATATAGTTTTTCCATATATTTATACATAATACATAATAGTTTTTCGAAAACTGATAAAAAATGTTGACATTTATGCGACCTAAATCGGTTGTCAAACTGACTGTTTTTTGTTCACTGAATGTAAAAGTCTTTTACAATCTAGAATAAAAAAGACTTTTACGTTCAGCATTTTGTGATTAAAGAAGAGGTCACAATGTAGACAAAATTTTCTTTGAGTTTTTGCTAATGTGGAGCTGTGCAGTTTTTAAAAAAAAACGTTGTTTGATACTCGATTGCGAAATTCTTTTGCATTCTCGAATGTTTTTTTGCTCGCGTCATTCTCGAATGCAAAAGTAGCATTTCGCAATCTAGAATCAAAAATAACTATCGCGTTGAATATATTGCAATATTCTTCTCTGGGGAAATATGAAATAAATATTGTTTATATTATAATTATTTGTTATTAATATTGCTTTCCATCTAAGGTTGCATAAATCTAAATTTCTTCAAATATCAGATCGAATTAACCGAAGATAGTTCTGATTTTGGAATTTGTAATATTAATCATTTACCCGGTGTACCGATTAAGTTCTTATATCTAAACCTCAAAACTAGCTTTTTTTAAACTAGAAAACTTTACCGAAGTTGGGACAAGGATTCTTAATTTCTTAATTTAAAATTATTTTTTACATTGAAAATCTATATCGGTTATGTACATTTCTTTTACATAAAGTGGCAGTTCAACCAACCGTTGAATTTAACAGCTCTTATGAATATCATTTTTCAACTTATTTCACGTAATTATTGATCAGCCAGTAAATGGTTTACTGTATTCATAATAAATGTATACTTTCAGATACGTTTCGTTCCAATCCTCGGCACACAACACTTCTATCCCGCTTAAAAGCTCTCTAGTACCAGCTCACAGCAGTGTCCTCCTTTAGGTACCTTACATCCTACGATGCCAACCTTCCATTATTTGGTATATGTCATTAAATAACCAATATTTTTACTTTAAATTGTACTATTATTGAAAATTCTTCAATCTTCTATGGCATTATTTTTGAAAACACATAAATACTGCACTAACCTTTCTTTAGCTTTGGTATTACTGTTAAACCAGTTTGTATATAGGTACTTGTTGGGAAAGCAAAGTTAAATTTCTTCATAAGCATTTGTAAAATCAAAACATACATTTTATATTATTTTGATGACGTTAAGGAGCAAGGCTATATGCTTTTATATTTTTCATAAAGCACCTCAGAAACTACATACTGCTACTGTAGTAAGCAGGTAATAATATATATACGCGTAAAACCGCTCCTTTCAAAGATAAATGACAAAACTTAAGATTAAACAACAAAATTATTTATAATTCCATTACATGTAAACATATTACACAAACAGAGATTGCCAGTAGTGTTCCCGCTCAAAATGCACACGACACTACCGTTCCCTCAGTTAAACTTGGAAATGTTTCACTAACGGTTGGTAACATTGCACACAACACAGTGTAATCAAAACAGCTTCCCAATAGGAATTCGGCTGTAGCATAAATTATACAGCCAGTGCAGGCAACATTATTCACTACTGTAGTTTGATAACCCAGCAACCTTGGTACGCACTCTTCCAATTTATCAAAGACAAAAATGGCTTCTGGAGATGATGGTATATTAGTTTTAATTAGACATTGAATAGTTTTAGATGAGTATTTCATATAATTTTAGTAGATCGTATTGAAATGTAAAGAAAAGTTTGTTTGTTTGTTAATGGACAAGTTCTAGGCATGCAGAGTATCAGGTACCTTAGACACCGACTAGTTTGGTCATATGGTCAAAAAAAGCCCCACTTAGAATTTAAAAATACTTATTCTTTTTAATTTTTGAATTAGAAATTCCAACTAAACGGATCCGTTTGAAAACCAAGCTTTCACCACTTTTATTTCAATAGCATAAAATAGCTGTTAGTTTTGCAAGTAAACAAATAAATAATATTTAATATACGTATTTTTTAAAATTGTTTTTGGTTCAATGTGCTTTTTTATTTACTTCTATTTACAATTGACATTGATCGTTAATTTCTTCCATTTATGTATGTAATTATTTGCAGTTTGCTGTACAAAACCGGGAGCACCAAAACTACGGATGAAACCTGCACATTTACCACTACGTGCATGCTAAAAACTCCCGAAGGAAGCTATCCATGTGAATGTGTGTGCGCGTGCAATTGCTCTTCTGGTGACTGCAACAAGTGCGTCTGCAAATGCGAATGTACACCTGAAAAGCTCAAAAGATCCAGTACGCTGATGGTACTGTAAAATATCGTTGCGAATGCAGTTGCAGTTGTTGATGCTTCAACATACGTCATCCCGTTTATACTCGTAAACATTAAAAGTTTAAGGCCGACTCTAGTCTCGTAGTTTATTAATAACAATTAGATTTAGTTAACATAGTTAATAAATGTCATGTAAAAAGTAAAATATTATATGCTTTTCCAACTACGAAGACTGTGTATATATATATATTAAAAATAATTTTGTTTACTTCCGGTTTTACTTTCTCTATTTAGTATTGAAACTCGAAAAAGTAAAAATATTACAACAATATTAGATTTTCAAACTTAACAGATCAAGACGGTTATTATTTACAAGCAAAAATTATTTTACAGAAGAAGTGTAAATGGTCAACCATTGAGTTTTTTATTTAGGGACATACATACACCCATCCGGTAAGGGCATATTTTCAAATTAAAAATAAAGGTTTTTTTGTCTAGATGACACATTGCGCTATATAAACGTGTTAATAATTAATTTGTCTCTTATTACTAACGATAGTGTAAAGTATACAGAATCATTATGTAGGTATGTGCCAATTCGCTGCTTATTTATTTTTAAAATGTATCTAATTCATACTCATCTAATAATTATAATATGTACATACAGGAAAAGATATTAATATTTGTATTATATTCCTCAAGACCGTCGACGTAAGTTTTGAGGATTGATCGAGAGAATATTTAAAAAATAAATCCAAATGATCTGGTGGCGTTTTTCAAAAACTAATTCAGAGCATAAAACTCTGACACATCCATTTTATAAACATGTTTTCTTATTATTATAACCATCTAAATCCGTATCTGATCGAGGGAAGCCTGTTGCTTACATGGTTCATTACAGTTTTTGATGCGTCAATGCTGGGAAACCCTGGACGCCGAGTCAGCAAATGACGTGATGACTGTGTAATAGTTGCCGGTACTTCCCCGTTATCGGAACCGCAGACACATTTCTCACAGTTGCGCAATTATTCAGTAGAACAATTACGAACAATGTTGTAATTGTTTTCTTATTTCGTAGCTGGGTTTCAAGGAGGAACTAACCTTGTTTTTCCAATACGTCCACCAAGGAACCGGGAACAGCGCAGGGTGCCACTTGTAGCACTGCCCCTCTTTACCTACCTACACTTACTGAATTATTACTTTACTTTGACCTGGGTTCGCTAGATGATTCAGTGGGTATGCTTATGAGACTCTTTTTTATATTCGAAAAGTGGCTAAGGAAAAGCTAATGTTATTTGAAGCCAACAAATATTGTTTAAGGACAGCTCGTGGACACCTAAAATGCTGTACTGGCCAAGGTAAATATGAATGTTGAGAAAAATCTCAACAGTTTACAATAAGGCATATAATCTGCAAACAAATACACACACAAGCAAATACATATAAGTACATGCAAAATACAGCGCTACATATATGAAAATGGTTCAAACAGATACGTGGAAGTTCATTAATCGGCGCAAAGTTAAATAGCGTGCACTAGTAAACTCAACGCGACGCTGTCCCTTCTTCAACAGGCTCGTAACCGGATACCGGCCTTTGAAGATAGTGCGTGCACTTTGGGATGACGTAATTGCGCCGGTCGCTCAACAGGTAATTCCCCAAGCTAACAATCACAAGGGTAATGGCTCAAGCTGGTGCAATAATATTTCGCTTGCACGGTGATTATGGCTATTAACTAACTTGGCTTTTGAGGGCTCCCAAGTGTTATAGCTGTATACTAAGGCAGGTGCTTTTCCTATGATGTCGCAACGATAGCTGTCTTCTGACAAGGCTGCAACTCCGGCAGGATTTGGCTGCTTTTGGGTGCTGGAGTCTCTTTCAGAGGCACGATGAGCCGACGGCGAATAATGCCGGCTACCATACAATATATGGTGCGCTGTTTAGGGCTGTTATTAGCCCGCTTCGTGTTGCTGACAATTCGCGAGTTTGATCAGCGAACTCGATACGACCCGCACTTGTTAACAATCTGGGTGCAAATCTCTTGATCCGCGCTATTCAACCACTTGGGCGCGAATGCCTTCCTCCAGGTCTGTGTTGCTGACTCACTTCCTGACCGGCTAATCCCGCGCGAAAACTGCCTTGTCGGCGCATTGTTTCACGAACTCTTAGCACATTGCACTTATAGTGATTGACAGCGTATACATTAAATATCACGTTTTCACTAGCGCGTTCTCACTCGGAGCTTTACAGTACGCGGCTGCCTACTTATACTATGCCGTTGCTTGGATAAGACATAAGAACACATACTGTTGAGCTTTATTACTAACGTGCATATAATAAAAAAATATGAAATATAGAAACACAGGTGGCACGACTTGGCCCGTTTAATCGCTAGTGCTTTAAGGGCACTTATACACATGTACCATACGCTATTTTTTCTACGATCGTAACAGAAATATAAAAACTTAGCTCGGTGACACTTTTTCCGTAACATTGTTTAAACATTTTAGGTTAATTGACATTCAATTTACGCCAGAGCGTGTTTTAATATAGTATGGAACCAAATGGCACCAATGGCAACGTGCAAAAGAGACGCAATTCGGGCGCTAATATTAAGAGTGCTTCAAGAGTCACTTTTGACACTAGAAACTGTGCAAAAGTTGTCATTTTGACACGATCGTAGCAAATAGTATATTATGATACCTACTAGTGTATAAGTACGCCTTAAAGCACGTGCGATGAGTTTAAGAGCACTACGCAAAGCGGAGTGATTTTAACGGCGCTAGTGCTTTAATGGCAGTTATACTCGAGTATCATACGCTATTTTTTCTACGATTGTAACAAAATATAAAAACATAGTTGGATGGCCCTTTGCGGTCACATTGTGTTAGATTTTCTAGGTTATATTGACATTCAATTTACGGCAAGCGTGTTTTAATAGTATATTAAAATATAAGTTGCAGAAGGCGTCTATTCAAGCACGAATTTAAAATCCGAAACGAGCCGCATAGCGGCGAGTTGAGGAACAAATGAGTGCTTGAGGGACCTCTGCAACGAGTGTTTTATACTATTTTTTCTATTTTGTCGCTTTATACCATTTTATAAATTAAAAAATAAAAATGTTTTCTACTTTGTGTTTAGTATAACTCCATTCTAGCACCCAAATGACGTCTTTTCATAGCGACTTATTCTAACACTCAAATGACGTCATTTGTGTGCTAGAATGGGGTTATTCCAAACGTAAAATAGAAAAAATATTATTAAAAGAGGCCACCAATGGCAACGTGCGCTAACATTAAGAGTGCTTCAAACGTCACTTTTAACACTAGAAACTGTGCAAAAAGTTGTCATTTTGACACGATTGTAGAAAATTATTATTTCATTAAATAGGTTAGATCATGCCAGAGAAATGGAGATATGAAATATAGAAACACAGGTGGCACGAATTGGCCCGTTTCATCGCTAGTGCTTTAATGGCACTTAAAGTCAGTTCACGAAACTCCTGGGCTGTCAAATTGTAATAATTATATTTAAGTTGGCAGCAAATTTAAAATTTCGTTGGTAACTTTCTACTTTCACATTTGGAAACACTGCAAAATTTTGAAACTTCAAATTTCAAAATTTGATTTATTTGTCAAAGTGACATTTCAATTCGTAATTGCCTCTATCAACGAAGTATCTTTTTTAAAATGCACCAAACACCAACTTTGAGAAATTATAAGGCCACTGATTAACACCACCAACAAAAAATATGTTATTCATATGTTGTTGATGAGTTTCTATACCAACATGGGCATGCCGTTCTTAGACTGCCTCCTTACCAGTGCCAGTATAATCACATAGAGTTACCATGGGCATTTGCAAAAAACTATTACAACAAGCATATACAATCCCAACCTCCATCCAAAGATAATGTTGACAAGTTATGGCGTATAGCTCTCAGTAATTTTACAGAGCAAATGTGGAAGAACAGTATTGTTCATTGTGAAACACTTATTAAAAATGACTGGATAAAATACATGGGCACTTGCAGTGTGGCGGATATTCCTCCAGTCATAATATCGTTAACCGAATCTGATACTGATGAGTCCGACATGGAATTCTCTTCAGATTCTGAAACAACAGACTGATTGTGGAAATATAAAAGTATCCACTAGAAAATTCTTATTCTCTCTCTTTTTCTGTAGCACTACAGCCCTAGGTGCGTTTTGCTTAAAATTCAATACTTACATTTCAATTTGTAACTTTGTTTAATAATATTTTTCTACTTTCGACATAAAACCATCGAACATAACCTATCTTTATTTATCACTAGTTTAGTCACTAGATTTGAAATACATTCCCTAAAACAGTTACTATTATAAGTACACTCAAGAAATTTTAAAACAATTATTTTTGACAGCCCAGGAGTTTCGTGAACAGAGTATATACGCTTTCAATCATCTTCAATTTAATCTTAAAAACGTCGACATTTCCTCAAATCTGAAAATTGCACGTGTTTGTCCCATCTTAAGAATGGCGATATTTCCAATGTTACGAACTACAGGCCCATTGCTATCCTCTCTAACTTTCAAAAGTATTTGAAATTATTCTGTACAAACACATATATAGTAGTGTGAAACATGTCATATCATCTTCCCAGCATGGATTCATGGAAGGCCGCTCCACATCACTAACCTCTGTAGCTTTTCGCAATTTGTTTCTGAACAATTAGATATCAAGGCCAAATCGATGTTGTTTATACAGATTTATCTAAAGCTTTCGACAGGATAGATCATGGCATTTTACTTCAAAAACTACAAAGCACTGGTGTTAGTGACACAAATGTCGCACTATTCAAATCGTATTTACAAAATAGACCACACCGTGTGTGTATAATGGGGTATAGATCTACTCAATATATTCCCACATCCGGAGTGCCCCAGGGCTCTAATCTGGGGCCCTTACTATTCCTCTTATTCATCAACAGTTATCAATTGCAGTGTAATGTACTTATGTTCGCTGACGACATAGAAATATTTTCATCAATGGCAAGTCACCATGATGCTATGAATCTTCAAACCGACCTTACTATACTTTCCAACTGGTGTAAGAGAATAAGTTAAATCTAAATGTTAGCAAATGTAAAATTGTTACGTATTCTTGTAGAATTAATCGAATCCTTTTTGACTACACATTAAATTCAGAATTGTTATCTAGAATACACTCAATAAGAGATTCGGGTGTGGTATTTTATGCTGAGCTTAGGTTTGTAAATCATATTAATGAAATTGTGTCTTCTGCTTATAAAATGTTAGGTTTCATAGTACGCAGCTGTAAGGATTTAAAAATATTTCTACTATTATGGCATTATATTTTGCTTTTGTACGTTCAAAATTAGAGTACGCAAGTATCATATGGAATCTAATTTATGAATGTCATATAACGTCTATAGAAAATTACAAAGAAAACTTTTAAAATATTTGTGGTTCAAGGTGTACCATGCAGTGGCGTAACAAGACGGACGGACAAGAAGTTTCAGAAAAAGGAGGGGGGGGGTAATTTTTGGTCATGCAACACTTTAAATTTAAAATAAAATTAATAAGCTCTTTTTTTAACATGAAAGGTTACTTACTTCAAATAAAACACATTTAAATGTTTCAATCTTTTATTAAATATAACATAATAATGGGACAGAACGACCTAAAGCGGGGGCAATGTAACGACCTTAGGATCAGGCCATTGCCAACATAGACTCAGCGTCTCGATCATTCGAGAACGGGGGCAGTGTCACGACCTTGAGCCGGTTCACGTGCAGACGGATGAGTCACGCCCTTCGAGAACGACCTTGGTGACTCATGCGCGCGAACACGTCAGCGTTGCGGAAAGGATCGAACAAGATCTCGACGCTTTCGCAATGACTCACCCGGCGCAGATATAATACGGGCAAAGGAAATAAGAGGACAGTCGAAGTCGAAGTGGAAGTCCGAGTCCCAATTCAGCTTTAAAGTATGCGGAAGCTGCCATATAAATAACGCGTGTGTGTAAATAAATCTAGCGATATAAATCATTTATGTTTAAGTTGCGTGTAAATGACGACCATGCTACTCTAGGATCACTACTGCAGTTCAAGAACCCTGAGGACAAGTGGTTAGGTGGACCGAGCCCTACAAGAGTACGACTTTGAAATAAATCATTGACCTGGCACAGCCCACCGCAACGCGATGCGTTATCCAGGAGGCCTTGCCCTGCGGACTGCGGCCACTGTTCGAAGCTGGAAAGTCGTGCGGTACCCATCAATCGTACCGAAGCGAGATGGCCGTCGACCTACCTGGCAGGAGGTCTCCGCCACCAACCCAACGGTGAAGACCTATTGGGGGCAATGGGACTCCTTGCAGCTGGACAACAACATCCTGACCAGAATCTTGAAGATGAGGACGATAGGGCAACGAGATCACAATCGATGGTTCCAATGAGTACCAGTGGCCGAGGTTCTGCGCCATCCTGCGTGATGGCTCCTCTGGGGACACTTTGGATTGAAGAGAACGTTGCAGAAGGTCCAAGAAAGGTTCTACTGGGCGAGCTGCAAAGATGACGTTCGAGAGTGGTGCCGGAGGTGTGAAGCCTGCGCTACAGGAAACGGACCGGTTGGAAGACGTAGAGCTACGATGTGGCAGTACAACGTCGGTGGTCCGTTCGAGGGGATAGCCATTGACATCGCCGGACCATGCCCCGAAACCGAATCGGGAAATAAATACATCCTGGTGTGCATGGGCTACTTCACCAAGTGGCCCGAAGCGTACACCCTTCCGAATCAAGGGGTTGGTACTGTCACTGATGTTCTGGCGAAGGAGTGCTTTAGCCGTTTTGGAGTCCCCCTGGAGTTACATCTGACCAGGGCCGGAATTTCGAGTCCGACTGTTCAGAACGTCTGCAAGCTAATGGGGATACACAAGACCCGGACCGCTGCCCTCCATCCTCAATCGGACGGCATGGTGGAAAGGATAACCGAACTATGGGAAGCATCTGTCCAAGGTGGTTTCCAAGCATCAGCGTGACTGGGACCAGTGGCATTCACCTGTTCCTGATGGCATACCGATCGGCAGTAGAAGAGACAACCGGCGTCCAGATCGAGGGCTGCTGTTACAGCAGTTGTGAAGCCATTGAGCCCACGGTGGACTGCTGCTTCTTCAGCCAGTCCATGTGCAAGAAGGGCACCGCCGGCAAATACCGCCATGGAACCCCCACAAGAGCGAGAGGATAGGCACCCGACGCAACTCGTTCTGGGACAGAACGACCTAAGGCGGGGGCAGTGTAACGACCTTGGGATCAAGCCCATTGCAAACATATGACTCAGCGTTTCGATCATTCGAGAACGGGGGCAGTGTCACGACCTTGAGCCGGTTGGCAGTGTCACGACCTTGAGCCGGTTTACGTGCGGACGGATGGGTCACACCCTTCGAGAAACGACCTTTGCGACTCATGCGCGGCAACACGTCAGCGCTGCGAGAAGGACTGAGCAAGATCTCGACGCTTCCGGAATGACTCACCCGGCGCAGATATAAATACGGGCAAAGGAAATAAGAGGCCAGTCGAAATCGAAGTGGAAGTCCGAGTCCCGAATTCAGCTTTAAAGTATGCGGAAGCTGCCATATAAATAACGCGTGTGTGTAAATAAATCTAGCGATATAAATCATTTATGTTTAAGTTGCGTGTAAATAAATAAGTTATATGTGTGATAAGCAAGATTCAATACTAGTTGCGTACGAAGATCGAAATTGTACAATTTGCTTTAGTAAGCCGTTATCAAGATCAGTTTCATACGTATTTTGAAGTAATTTGGCACTCTCTATGACCTCTGTATCTGAGGCAATCGTCAGAAATTTGCGATTTAAAATTTTTATTTATAGTATGTTACTATGCACTATGCACTATAACATCGAAGAATCTCAAACACACATTAGAGCTGGAACTTCTAATCTACGCAAAAGGATAAAAGACTGCGCACTCAAAAGAGCCCAGTAGCGCTCACGTATCATAGTCTGTTGCCGCTTTGAACCGCTATTGTAGGAAAACTTTTATTTCCACTTCGCTACCGCGACGCCTATATAGATTCGGCGCCGAGGTTCTTCGCACCCCCTGCACATATGATAGTTACGCCACGGGTGCTATGTCTATCCACCTAGGGGTTTTGAGCAATTAACCTTACTAAATTCATTTAATATTAATTCATGTGAACACAGAAGGGTACGTATCAGTTTGACTTTTCTCTTTAATTTGCTACATAATAAAGTTGAATGTTCATATTTGTTGCAAAAAGTTCAACTTGCACGTGCCTCGAATACATTCTAGACAGTCATCGCTATTCTATTTACCTGACGCTCGAACTAATATTATATTTAAATCTTCTATCTATACGATGTGCAGTAATTATAACCGTATAAGCAACCAATGTGATATCAATAATTGTACATTACCAAAACTAATAGAATTTATTGGCGAATAGAACAATATATTTAAGTTATTAGTTATTATATTAAAATAAATATCAAATAAATTAGAATTTATGATTACTTACTAAGTTATACTTACTCTTACTGGTTATCCGTATATCTAATATTGTCTTGTTATTGGCTAGTCTGTTAGACAATAAATGCATTATTATTATTATACACATGTACCATACGCTATTTTTTCTACGATCGTAACAGAAATATAAAAACTTAGCTCGGTGACACTATTTCCGTAACATTGTGTTAGACATTTTAGGTTATGTTGACATTCAAATTTACGCCAGAGCGTGTTTTAATATAGTATGGCACCAATAGCAACGTGCAAAAAAGACGTAATTCGGGCGCTAATATTAAGAGTGCTACAAAAGTCACTTTTGACACTAGAAACTGTGCAAAAAGTTGTCATTTTGACACGATCGTAGCAAATAGTATATTATGATACTAATGTATAAGTATGCCTTTAAAGCACGTGCGATGAGTTTAAGAGCACTACGCAAAGCGGAGTGATTTTAACGGCGCTAGTGCTTTAATGGCAGTTATACACGAGTATCATACGCTATTTTTTCTACGATTGTAACAAAATATAAAAACATAGTTTGATGACCCTTTTGCGGTCACATTGTGTTAGATATTCTAGGTTATATTGACATTCAAATTTACGGCAAAGCGTGTTTTAATAGTATTAAAATACAAGTTGCAGAAGGCGTCCTATTCAAGCACGAATTTGAAATCCGAAACGAGCCGCAAAGCGGCGAGTTGAGGAACAAATGAGTGCTTGAAGGACCTTCTGCAACGAGTGTTTTATACTATTTTTTCTATTTTGTCGCTTTATACCGTTTTATAGATTAAAAAATAAAAATGTTTTCTACTTTGTGTTTAGTATAACTCCATTCTAGCACCCAAATGACGTCATTTCAGAGCGACTTATTTTAACACTCAAATGACGTCATTTGTGTGCTAGAATGGAGTTATTCTAAACGTAAAATAGAAAAAATATTATTAAAACACGCCACCAATGGCAACGTGCGCTAACATTAAGAGTGCTTCAAACGTCACTTTAACACTAGAAACTGTGCAAAAAGTTGTCATTTTGACACGATTGTAGAAAAATTATTATTTCATTAAATACGTTAGATCATGCCAGAGGAATTTTAAGTGTCGTTTTTCGGCTAAAACAGCACACCGGGAACAGTCAGTTTCCAAGCTAGCTCGCTCCTATTTTTTTTTTAACTAAAATTTGATTACATATTTTCAACTTTTCTGCTTTGTGCGAAAACTGTGAAAGTAAAATAATAATTGAATTGGACAGACTAAATTGACGACTCAAACATTTGTATCTAAACTTTTGCTCTAGGATCAATAGGGGAGCCACTATTTGAGCAATAAGAATTTAACGTGGTATATAAAGACCATTTTAAAAATTCTTAAAAAGTGAATAAGCGCCTCAGAATATTATATTATTTCAAAATTTAATTACATCCTGTTCTTACTTGATCTAATTTTATAGACTTAAACATAGTATTTAACTTTACAAAAGACACAGTACATTTTGTAGTAATTGCAATTTCATTGAGCTTCATCGAAAGCTTTTCGGTAAGCATTTTTAATTTACTAAAAACTGCAATTGCATTTTTAAAACTTTACACGAAATGTAGCTATCAACGGTGGCGTTGAGTTTGAAAGTGCACACGACACCAGTATTCCTTCAGTAAGTTGTTATCAGTAATATTGCGCACGGTACAGTTAGTAAAACAGTCGCTCATTCTCAATTCGTCTTTAGTATAAATAATATCGGCGACGAGGTCGTTTACTAACACTTTCGTATCGTTGTTAATAGTTCTGAAATACAATTTTCATTTTGCAAAATCTAAAATGGCTTCAGCAAGCGATGGTATGTACTTATTTATTATTTTAATATTATTCTACTTTATTTTAGAGAATTATTGGTTTATGTATTGCTGTAGTTTTGAACGAATTGCAATAAATATGTAAAAGAAAATGTTCACATTTTATTAACATTTAGATTTCTAACAATCATTACATTTGCAAGGTTGCATTTTCTTTTCCCGATTAATAACTCATATTAATTATAACTTCTGACAGCTTATTT
This sequence comes from Agriotes lineatus, assembly GCA_940337035.1. Taxonomy (NCBI): domain Eukaryota; kingdom Metazoa; phylum Arthropoda; class Insecta; order Coleoptera; family Elateridae; genus Agriotes; species Agriotes lineatus. The sequence goes on along the minus strand of CALNHX010001190.1, from coordinate 215,509 downwards.
TCCATGTTACTTTCTGTATATAGTTACAATAAAATTCTCACTATTTATTAAGAATTTATTTATTACATTTAGTTATTTATATTTACTCTTTGCAGTTTGTTGTACAAAACCTGGAGCAGCAGAAAACTGCAACAAAAATACAGATGGGTCGTGCATCTTTACCACAACGTGTACCTTGAAGACTTCAGAAGGAAGTTTTCCCTGTGAATGTGTCTGTACGTGCAATTGCTCTTCTGGGGACTGCAAAAAGTGTATCTGCAAATGCGAATGTACCCCAGAAAAAGCGGAAAATGTCCTGTATGCTGATGGTACAGTTAAATATCGTTGTGAATGTAGTTGTAGCTGTTAATACCACACCATACCCCATTACGTTAATATTAAATTAGAAACTAATAAATTATTGTTTTCCGCAGTGATAGAGTACTACTCATGATTAGAATTTTAGGTTTTCAGTTTATTTACATAATTAACACTCATTGTTAGCAAATTAAGTAAAGTTGTTGCATTACTGATTCTTTTTCTATAGATTTCTGTTTGAAATATTTATAATATAAAAATTCGAAGCTTTATGAGTGAACTTAGTATTCATGAAAATTTTAATAATATATAAATATTTGTCCAATTTTAAGGCAAGATTATTATGTTGAAGTGAGTTTCTTGTCGATAATTAATAAGTATCTTTAAATTATTTAAACAATTTCTATACACGATTGAAATAATTGTACTGGGTTTCCTACAGAATCATAAAAATTGTACTTTAAAAAATGCTGTTTTCTTTTGCTGTTTTTATTTTACCTTCACGTTTGGTGTAGTTTCGTTGATGTTTAATTTTAATAACGGATTGTGAATTAAACGAGAAAGTATTAAAATTCACAGTTTTTGTTTACGATTTGCTTCTGGAAATAGTGTCTCGAAGTAAGCCTTAGCTTAGACAAATATTACGACGGTACACAGTATGTTTTTTAAACCATTATATTAAATAGCTCGTGCGTGTTCAAAGAGTATGCTCCATGCATGCAGTCGAACAAAATGGTAACGTATACGCATTTTGTAGATTATATTTTAATAACTACAACAGTTTTTAAATTATTAAAATATTATTTACAAAATAAGTACAAGGTGTCCCGCAATGGTCACAATGGTCGAATATGTTGGATCGGTCTTCATGACCCGGTATTTTTATGCATACATACAGCATAACTAATTAAAGGTATTTAAAATTTAATCTATACATTTAACCAAACATCGAATTTTAAATATGAAGAGGTTTTAAATTTGAAGAAGTTGGGTTAGGTTGCGTAATTATTTCTAAATTTCAAAAATAGTGAAGTTACTTTTTCCCCAAAAATATGTTCAGATTTTAACCATACCAGTCATTCTCGCTACTTCCTGATATAGTACCTACTGATTTTCTGATAAACGTTACACTTTGTTTACAAACAGTGCACACGCCACTACTATTAAAACGTTTATACACTGGCAAATCAACAGCAGCGTAAATGCAAGTCGACAAGATTATTATCTGTTAGAACTACTGAGTTCAGTATTGGAACTAAAAAAAGAAATAAACTATATTTCTTAAAAAATATATTTTAAGCCATGTAATTTCATGTGTATATTTTATTGAAATGCCATAAATTGCAATAAATTGATTGACACAAATATCACACGAAACGTAGTTATCAACGATAGCGTTTACGTTGAAAATGCACACCACACTACCATTCGTTTAGTTAGTAACTTGTAAAGTTTATCAGTAACATTACACACTACATAATTGTAAATAGTAAAACAGTCACTCATTGCCAATTCGGCTTTAATATACATGTAAACAATATCAACGACAAGATTGTTTACTGACACTTTTAGCTAGTTGTGATAGTTACTAAAAATCATTTTCATATATTCAAACCTTAAATTGAATCAGCAAGCGATGGTACATACTTCTTATTTTACTATTATTTTAATTAATTTTAGAGAATTGTATTAAATGCATATTTCTCAAGATTTTATTAACACTTAGATTGTTAACACTAGTTGAATTTACATTGTTGCATCTTCTTTGGTCGATCAGTAACTAAAAATAATTATAATGTTTTTGCAACCCCTAACAGTTTAATTTTTATGTTACTTACTGAATATATTTATTATATTAATAATAATATTCTCATTTTCTATTAAGTACGAATCGTGTATTTCATTTCGTTATATATAATTTCTAGCAGATGTTTGTATAAAACCTGAAGCAACAGAAACTGCAACATAAATATAGATGGGTCAACACCTTTAGCTACGTTCGCACTAATTAGGGTTCTTATACCCTCGTAACATCATGTTCGTTGTTTAACAAAGTTCACACACACTCACATCTTGGTGAAATAAGATGCCATAAACGCTTTATAAGTTCATTAAACCAATAAACTCTTATACATTCGTATTTAAAACTAAAAAAATGAACACGGTCTAATGGGGCGTTTGCCGCTTTTGTTAGCGTAGTAATGTCAGGACGGCGACTTCGTGATTGCAAGGAAAAACTTGAAGGCTGGATAGGAAATTATCGGCATAGAAAATTATGCATGTCACCCTTCAATCTGTTGTACCACCTTTAAACGAGAGGTACAGTCCTAACTAGCTCTGACTTTCTGTAAAAAAAAAAATGGTGTGAATAAGGGCTATGCAGCGATCCTTAGGGTTTTAAAATATTCTTTATGAAGCAACAAAAATTTTGGACGCCTGTCGTTAAATACAACATAACAAAATCTAGCTTTAAATCTTGTCACCACTTACCTTTAGAATTACGGGCTTCACACCTATATAAAAAATGCACAGGTTGAAGGGGGTTGTAACAAGATAACGCAATACACCAGCCATGGGGGCATTTAATTTATACCAAAAGTCAACAGTGAGAAAATAACTTATTTACAAATAGCCGGCAAGGCTAAAATAGTTCAGCTACAATTATAAGTTAAAGCCCATTCCATAAAAGTATAAATCGAAACATAATAAATGGAATCAGACCAACAATAATTTTGAGTCCAAAATATGAGTATTGCAACATAATGACCGTCGGAGGCAATGCAAACATTAGATTAGTTTGTGACTCGCACCTTCGTTGGATCGCATGTAAAGAGTTGAAAAATTAACATATGTAGTGCGAAGGGCCTCAAGGACGCTTGCGGAAATAAGTATTAGGTACATACAAAATTTCAGCCACTCTAACTGATGAAATACTAACACTTCAAGAGTTGAAAACAAGCTAGCATTTATCGCCTACAGTTTGTTAATCGAAGGCCTTCGTAAAACTGTTTATTCTTAGGTATTAGCCCTTTACCGATAAATAAAACAAGCAAGCTGAAAATCAATGCATGGAGTTACGAAACGTAGTTGGAGGCACTATCTTGTGATTCGAATTAGGGTTTTGCCAGCCCTTGAATGGAAATGTTGCATTGGGTCTTGAAGCGAATACGGACGCCTGCTGCAGCCAGAGGAAAGTCAAGTCGTCGCCAAAACTGATCGCATCTGGACCACACCCCGCAAAAGCCGTTTGCTACAATGAATTCGGCAACAGGAGCAGATCGCTAGAAACCCGCAATCCTTATGAACTTGATGCCTGGAAGCCGGTGACTAGTAGTAAGGGCAGGGAATTATTAAGTATAGAAGCAGGCCTAATACCATAAAATTGGAACTTACAGCAAAAACAGAGACGCCGCTGTGTTTTCGTCACTTGTTACAGAAACTTGAGGCTTCCAAAGCCTGCCAGTTAAAACTATATCAAATCCTTATAAATAGATTGTTTCGAGCATAGCCTCATTTTGTCACGGCTGTTGGGAACACCTTTAATTATTAACATATTTTCAATTGGCAAAGCAATTACCTATCTAATAATTTATTCAATTGCAACCACGTGGTAACAACTTCATTAAGAAAATTCCAGTTAGAATCTTTATAATTAATTTTCTTTCCATTAACAGAAATGTCCACCTTTAAGTTGTTGTCAATCTTAACACAGCATTTCAGGTCTGGTGTGTTATCATTGAAACTAACAATGTAGAAAGCAAGATATGTTTCATCTTTTTCTGTTTGCCACAATTTTAAGCAGGAAGAATTTTAGAAACAAAGTCTATGAACGTGAGCTTTTAAGTATTTTTTTGTTGGAATGCGTTTATGAATGGTTTTGAGTCTCTGCATGACCACAACGCTCGAGCGAAGTTTTTGAACACACCCTGCCGATGCCGTTATTTGTCAACAATCCCGATCGGGATTCATCTTGTCTGTGAAACTGTTCGCCAGCAAAATGAAGATGTTAATAATTTAATTTGTAGTGCAGCTTGCAATAAAATTAAGAATGTACTTTCTAAAAATCCTGGATATGAGACTGTACACCAATTTAAGAAATTATTGAGTAGCGAAGAAGTGGAAATAGAAAATGTTGATATAAACTGCAGTATGTACAAATACGCATCTATTACATCTTGCGATCTACTGTGGTCATTTTCGATGCTGAAAAATGTGTTTACTGAGAAGCGAAGTGGATTTTCATCAGAAAATTTGGAGCAATATTTAGTGTGTGAGGCAAATGCTCGGTATTTTTAATATTGTACTTATATTATCATCAACTACCATATACATATTATATATTATCAAATTATCATTATTTTATTAGTTAGCATGAGTAAGTAAGACATTATTTTTCCACCATTTACTTTTTGCTTATTCCATAGCATCTATTATTTGTTATTGGAATGTTTAAGCTTTACAATTAATAAAAATTAATACCTACACTATTTTTAGCTAATCGTTTTAAGTTCAAAAAAATCAAAACAGTATTCTTTGCCTAATTTAGGCCATGCAGCCTAAATTGCTTACTTTAGGTTTTTAGTGCCTAAACCTGGCATTTTGGTGGCCTGAATAAGGAGCCTATTTTAACTTTTTTAACGGCCTAAAATCCGCGCCCTACTTATCACCAATAAGCTTCTGCCAATCAATGGAAAAGATTTTTGCTCCTAGTCTCAACCTAGTAATTGGGAACGGTAAGTAAATACAATTGTGGTATAAAATTAATTGTTTTTATTATCCAGGTTATCCTGTTTCATAGGATTGTGGTAAATCTTACAAATAGGAGTTATTACAACTACGAAAATAATTCCACAAAAGCTTCTTCAACAACTGCAAGTGCATTCACAACGATATTTAACGCTGCCATCAGCATATTGGATCTTCTGAGCATTTTCAGGTGTACACTCACACTTGCAGACGCACTGTTTGCAGTCTCCGGAAGAACAAGTGCAAGTACAAACACACTCACATAGGAAGCTGCCTTCTGGAGTTTTTAGTGGACATGTAGTAGTGAAGGTGCACGTATTAACTCCAACTTTGGTGCAGTTTACTGCTGCTCCCGGTTTTGTATAACAAGCTGCAACAAAAACAACTAATTGTTAATTCATTATTATTAATGAACAGAATAATAGTGTTGATGTTCTAGCAGTAAACGGATCTTTGCTAACGTATTTAATTAAATAGGCGGCTTTCTATATCACTACATAAGTTGTGTACTGTTATAGTTGCACTGCAAGTATTATAATAGTAAAGGTTTGTTCTATGTAAAAAGTTAAATGTTATGTTTTCTTAGAAAATACAACTAAGTGCTGTATTAAATACTGCAGAAACAATGTAACTTCGAAAAACAAAAGCACTTACCATCGCCTGATGAAGACATTTTTACAATTTAAATCAATTTCAAACTTTTATTTGTAACACTGAACTCGGTAGCTCTAGATGATAAACGATCTTGCCGACTGCATTACTTATACTGTAGTTGGTTTGTCGCTACACTAACTTTTTAATAGTAGTAGCGTGTGCAATACGTACTAGTAAACCGAGTGCCACGGTGTTATCTGAAAGCGATTAAAGTATAATGATAACGAAAATGACTGACTGGAAGTTTCGTGTGCATTCTGAACACGGTTTTGTTGAAGACGCAGCAGGTTAACTATTCTACGAAAGTTCCACTTACAACGAAAATGTGATTTATAGCAATTGGTACAATAAATTTTTGTATGTGACATTAATTATTCTTCTGGCAATGCAAAGTAACTGTAATTTCTATGTGTTTTTTAAATATTCTGCAATTATTTCTTTTTTTTTCATTTAGAATCGTTATTAAAAATATAGTTATACAAGGTGCAGTATTTTTGAGGTTCTGAGATGGTAAGAATTACAAGGTCGGTTAAATTAGAACAAAGTCGTAAAATTAGGTTCTAAGTAATAATTAAAAATTAAATCCGGTCTAGCCAACTTAGGTTTATTTTATCGTGAAAGCATAAAAAAACCTCAAATTCTTTTTTTTTAATTCATTTTCCTTATGGGAGCAATATTTAGTTCGTATCTACAGAGGTAGAGATTTTCATTACGATTTGAATATTTTACATTAATTCTAGCGTTAATTCGCAATTAATCGAAATGAATATGAAATAAATTTTGAGTTAATTAATATATTTTGTTCTCATGTTCCTTTCTTTTTTTAATAACCTCAAATATTGATTAACCGTTAACAACCTTAAAGTTAACCTTAAGTTAACACAATGGAGTAGCATTTCATAATGAAAAATTAAGAATGTTTTTCTATGCAAAATCAGTTCGAGTCAACAAGTAATTAGGTATCAACTTAAAAAGTTTATTTTAGACGTCTCATACCACAAAATTTAATAAATAAAACTTTATAGAACGATATTATACCTTCAGGGCTGGGTTAAGAAAATTTTAAAAATGTATCGCCCGTTTTGTTAAAATATTTTGTTTTAATTATCAAAATTTAGAGTCACAAAAATTCAATATCTTTGTTCACTGGAATTTCACAGCTTTAGATTTTAGGTGTAAAGACGTATGAAATAAGAGCAAAGAATTAACAATGGTTTATAGCTATATAACCATTTCGTCTTTTAAACGAAGGAAGTATTGTAATCGCGAAAAAATCATTTTCTTCAGATCTTCACGTTTCAGGGTCCCTAGATGATTAAAACCAGGTTTCCTCAATTCCGTTTGTCTGTTCGAAATCGAGAAAATAAAAGTAGTAATTTCCACATAGCACAGGCTTCACCTTTGATATGAATAAGACCCTAGAAATACAGGGCAAATCGTATTAAAAAAATAATACTGAACAACAATAACCTTGCTGAATTTAATGCAGTCGCATCGCGTCGACACGAAGCAGTGCTTGGTGGCAGGATGGAATCCATGGATGCGGTGCGCACGGCAGTTTGGTTCCGTTCAATCCCTTCTGCAAGTGCTAGAAACCCGTCTGCAATATTTTTTATTTGAAAATTGATGTAATTTTCATTACCAAGTGTTTTCATTATTGTGTTAGTATAATTAGGGACATTAAAATATTTTTACCCCTAGCTGCCTTTAATTTTTTAAAATATTTATTGTCACAACTTTCACTTGCGAAAGGAATTCTGATTGTAAAAAGTCTATTAATATCCTCGAATAAACCAACAAAAAGTGAACTTCCGATATAGTTTTTCCATATATTTATCTATATCTTATAGATATTTCTAAAAGTCCTGACTGACTCACTCATCAACGCCCAGCCCAAACCCTTGGACCTAGAAAGCTGCAAATTTGCACAGAGGTTCTCTTTATGATGTATACAAGGAATAAGGCAGGAAATTTCGAAATTCAACCCCTAAGGGGGTAAAATGGGGGTTCCAATTTTGTATGGAGAAATAATATTAAATAGACATTTCGACTTGAAACTTCGTAGGAGTATTCCTAGAAACAAATAAGCAAACACGTATTTCGTGAATTTCCGAAAATCAACCCCTTAGGGGGTGAAATGGGGTAAGTAAGCCTAAAAATCGATATGGGTGTCGTTATTGAGGTTTTTTGGGACGTTGATTGCGAAAATGGCATTTATTTTTAAGTCCAAGTTTGCATTTCAATCCCTAAAGGAGTAAAATTGGGGTTCCAATTTTGTATGGAAAAATAATATTAAATAGACATTTCGACTTGAAACTTCATAGGAGTATTCCTAAAAACAAATAAGCAAACACTTATTTCGTGATTTTCCGAAAATCAACTCCTTAGGGGGTGAAATGGGGTAAGTAAGCCTAAAAATCGATATGGGTGTCGTCATTGAGGTTTATTGGGACGTTGATTGCAAAAATGGCATTTATTTTTAAGTCCAAGACGGTGGACACGACATAAAATTAAAACCATATAGTGGTGAAACGGGGTTTCAGAGTTTGTATTGGAAAAAAATATTAAACAGACTTTTCAATTCGAACCTCCGTAGGTTTACTTCAGTAAAAAAATAAGTAATTATTTTCATAAAATCGACCCCTTAGAATAGGGAATAAAGGGGATAATTATATATTTTAGCTTTAAAGTTGCCTTATTTCCGTAAATATACCTAATATAATATATGTTATAAAGTTAGGCCCTTACTCTTTCTAAGCCTTCAGTTACCATTTTGGGTGCCCGCTGCCGAGACCATGTTAGTGTTTTTAGTCAACCTGGTGACAATGTTTTAGTGGATCAAGTATACAATCAAAAGCGAGTTAGTGTTAACGCGAGTAGACATATTTTGTGTTTTGTGAACATTGTGGAGTATAACAAGCATTAGTTAAACAACAGTAAATATTTGTAGAGTATTAGTTATTCTTTCAAACCCTCAAATAATTAAGTCTAAAAGCAGATAATAATAATTTCGCATGTAAGTAGGTAATTGTTATCACTTATCACTAAACCATTTCTTCAAAGTTAAAAGGTCGTTATCATCCACCAGAGTCGCACGCGTCGCTTCCCGTATAGTATATACCTAAACAGCGCGAGAAGGCGGGCGTACTCATTACATATCGATACAGAGTATGAAAGCGACAGCACCGTGACCTTGGGTTCCATGACTTAACAAGTGCCGGTGGTGCAATGCTCTCAAGTGGAAGGAGGAGGCACCCGGCATGTGCTGTAGCGCTGGTAAAGTACAATTACCGCCTTATGAACAGCTTCCCGAGCCTCTCTACAGCTTGATAATGAATATACATCCACACCATGAACATTTCATGAACGGTATTCGCAAATATAATAGTTCCTTTCAAATGACTTCATTCGGTGCTAAACAAATAATAAAGGACGGTTTTATGCCTACTTTTAAAGTTCAGGGCCAGGTATACCACTTAGTTGGAAGTTTGTTACCAGCACCTCAAAAGGAACCACAATTCTTAGAAATATATTTTGTTGGCGAAGACGACAGAGAAGTACAATTGAGGTGCAATAGCTATCCCTATGTGAAACCTGGCTTAGTCAGGCAACTACAGGGAATGCTACATATAGTAGGAGAGCTGGTGACATTTTTCAATGATCATTTAGTTAAGGCCCATTTTTTGAGAGAATGTTGCTGGAGGCATGTATAAGTGTCATCTGTAAAGATTCTCCTTGATAGCGGTATCGGAGGGAGGCAGAACACCCCCAATTTTCACTGTAAGTATATGTCAAATTCGTGGTTAGCAGGTTAGATTTTGCGTCAGTCTGTGTCAAAACTTACGCAAAACCCAACCTGCTGACCTCGAATTTGACATAAATTTACATTAAAAAGTTCATAAGGGGCGGCTGTGGAAATAGAAACGTATGAATAATAGGTTGGTGGTACTGTAAGTCTATGTCAAATTCGAGGTTAGCAGGTTAGATTTTCCGTCATTTTGTGTCAAAAATGACGCAAAACCTAACCTGCTAACCTCGAATTTGACATATACTGACAGTGAAAATTAGGGGTGTTCTGCCTCCCTCCGATACCGCTATCAAGGAGAATCCTTACAGATGGCACTAATACATGCCTCCAGCAACATTCTCTCAAAAAATAGGCCTTAACTAAATGATCACTGAAAAATGTCACCAGCTCTTCGACTAATACGTTTAATGCCTATGTAAGAGAATTGAAGGTCGCCCTGGACAAGGTTCCTGCAACTTCTAAAACATTCAAAGTAGCCATTAATGCTGAGGGGAAGCCACTGGACAGCCATAGAGGTCGCTTCAATGCAGCTACGTCTAAGGTCACTATATCAATAAGGTACCGACATTAGTGATTTTTTATATCTATCCTTGTCGCACAATTTTCTCCAACTGGGGATAAAAACACATAACCTAACAGATTCCTCACTTTACAAGTGCCATTACACCAAAAAGAAAATCCCCAAAAACTAGTGTCTTCCCTGTTGCACTTGGGAAATTTGTATTTGTTATCCTTATCTCACAATTTTCTCACATTTTCAAGCGAGGAATGGAATGGCGGTACCTTATTGATATAGTGACCTTAGCTACGTCAAATGAGGTGGCTTTAGTAATGGTTGATCAGCAATTTGAGAAACGAGACATTATCCTTGAGAACCACGATAACTCATTGCAGCGCATTATTGAGATCCATCGTTCGTACGACGCCCTGCAGTATCCGCTTTTGTTTTGTCGTGGTGAGGATGGGTACTCCATTTGTTTACCCCAGCGTGATCCTGAGACCAATCAAACACTTAAAAAGACAGTTTCCGCTGCGAGTTTCTATTCTTTTCGTATAATGATTAGACAAGGAGGAGATAATCACCTGCTGTATTTTCGTTCTCTTTTTAGTCAGTTTTTAGTTGGCGCAGCTGAGGGCTGACAGTTACATACACCTGCAGGATGCCATAGGGAGGCAGGACGCTGATAGTGAGCAGCTGGGTCAAAAGGTGGTGCTCCCGTCATCTTTTACCGGGGGACCACGTTATATGCACGAGCGTACACAAGACGCCATGACGTACGTGCGCCAATACGGCCGTCCCGATCTTTTTATCACATTTACGTGTAACCCCCGATGGAAAGACATCACAGATATGCTCTTACATGGCCAAAAGTCACATGATCGCCATGACATTATAGCCAGGGTATTCCACCTTAAGGTGAAAAAGGTGATAGCTCTTTTAACCAAAGGTAATCTGTTTGGGGCAATGCGTTGCTTTATATACTTGGTGGAATGGCACAAACGGGGTCTTCCCCATATTCACATCTTACTAGAGCAGCGTATCACCCCAGATAATATCGACAACATTATTAGAGCTGAAATACCTGATCCTGAGAAAGACTCTCTTCTCTACGATATTGTGAAGGCCAACATGATACATGGCCTTTGCGGTAGTTTAAACCACAAATTGCTCTGCATGAAAGATGGTAGCTGTAGTAAGAGGTATCCTCGACCACTTCTTAAGGACACACAGACAGGAAACGATGGATATCCGCAATATAAGAGGAGGTCTCCAGCTGACGGTGGTTACACAATAAAAAATAATGAAATTGAGTTGGACAACCGCTGGGTGGTGCCTTACAATCCTGTCCTGTTACGTACTTTCAATGGTCATATTAATGTGGAGTACTGCAGCTCTGTTAAGTCTATCAAATATATTCGTAAGTATGTCAACAAGGGTAGTGATCAAGCGGCCTTTACTGTAGAAAATAAGAAAAATGAGGTGAAAATCTACGAAAGCGGCCGGTACATAAGCAGTTCTGAAACAGTTTGGAGGATCTTAAGCTTTCCCATTCACGAAAGGTTTCCCCCCGTTTTACATCTCGCTGTTCATCTTGAAAACGGCCAGCGTGTATACTTCACCTCCAATAACCTGTCAGAGAAAATAAACAGTCCACCTCAGACAACGCTGCTAGCTTTTTTTGAAAACTGCAAAACGGGCAATTATGCTAAGACGCTGCTGTACTCTGAAGTCCCTTCTTACTTTGTCTGGGACAACAAAAAATTTTCTAGAAGAAAAAGGGGGACAGCTGTAGAGAGCTGACCCGGAGTGAAAAAAGAACACGTTCTGGGTAGGGTCTACACCATTCATCCAAACAACACCGAGTGCTTCACCTACGCCTGCTGCTCCATGAAGTTAGAGGACCGACATCTTTTGAAGACTTAAAGACTGTGAATGGTATCCTCCATCCAGCATTTCAGTCTGCATGTAAGGCTCTTGGATTTCTCGAAGACGACAAGCATTGGGACAGTACTTTAGAGGAAGCTGCATTGTGCGATTCTCCTTTGAAGCTGCGAGAGCTATTTACAATAATGTTAATTTTCTGTCAACTCTCCGATCCTTTAAGCCTCTGGGAGAAATACAAAGGCAGTCTCTCGGAAGACATTAAACGGCAACTGGAGAGAGAATTGCAAGATAGTACGCTACTGCTCATAGACGAAGTGTACAATAGATGCTTGATATTGATCGAGGATGCAGTGTTAGCACAATCAGGACAAAACCTGGCACAATACGGATTGCCTGAGCCAAAAAGATCTGCAGCAACTTTCGGTAATGCAGAATATCTGAAGGAGACCAATTATGACCCCGGTGCACTTAGAGAGATGGTGCCGTCTAATGAGGAGTTACTGACGGATGAACAGCTTTATGTTTATCAGCAGATTCTTGGCAATATTGAGAAAAAAATTGGGCAAATTTTTTTTCTGGATGCTCCTGGTGGCAGTGGAAAAACCTTTCTTATCAATTTGTTATTGGCAAAAGTAAGGAGTAATCGTGGCATAGCCTTAGCCGTCGCATCGTCAGGAATCGCAGCAACACTGTTGGAGGGAGGAAAGACAGCTCACGCTGCCTTCAAGCTGCCGTTAAATCTCATCCACATCGAAACTCCACTCTGCAACATTTCTAAACAAAGTAATACGGCCCAAGTGCTGCGCGATTGTAAACTTATAGTTTGGGACGAAGGCACAATGGCGCATAAAGGGGGTTTCGAAGCACTAAACAGAACACTAAAGGATATCAGAGGGAACAATGACATGATGGGTGGAGTCACCGTGTTGCTAGCTGGAGACTTCCGTCAGACTTTTCCGATAGTGCCTAGAGGAACTCGAGCTGACGAAGTTAAGGCTTGCTTTAAGGCCTCAAATCTTTGGCCCTCAATCAAAAAACTCCACCTTAAGAAAAACATGCGGGTGCACTTGAAAGGCGATGTTTGCTTTGGACAATTCTCCGATCTCCTCCTTAAAATAGGAAACGGAGAATATCCGGAAACTGAGGGCAAGATTACAATTCCATCAAATCTTGCCTCAGTTGTGTCGACTGTTGACGACCTAATAGCCCGAATATATCCAGATGTCCACAACATACACAGCAAATCCACGGAGTGGCTGTACGAACGTGCGATTCTGACACCTAAGAACGATCAGGCTTCCGTCATTAATGACAATTTGTTGAAGTCGTTTGAAAGTGCAGAGTACCAGTACAAATCGTGGACACGTGCATACGGATGATGCTATACACTATCCTGTAGAGTTCCTAAATACACTCAACCCACCTGGTCTACCGTCTCACACACTTATACTCAAAGTGGAAGCTCCAGTAATGCTACTGAGAAATCTCAATCCGCCCAAGTTGTGCAATGGGACCAGGTTGCGTGTGAAAGCCTTACATAAAAACGTGGTAGAGGCCATTGTATTTACTGGCTGTGCTCAAGGTGAATCGGTGTATATACGACGGATACTACTTATACCGACGGAGTACCCATTCGAGTTTAAAAGGCTGCAATTCCCCCTTAAAGTCTGTTTCGCAATGACGATTAATAAGTCTCAGGGTCAGTCACTGAAAACAGCAGGAATTGATCTTAGGGGGGATTGCTTCTAGCACGGCCAGTGTTACGTGGCCTGCTCTAGAGTGAGCTCACCTAGCAGGCTGGTCGTGTTAGCATCTGAAGGCAGAACCTCTAATGTAGTATATAAATAGGTGCTTTAAGTATAAACTGAAAAAATAAGAAGTCTTAACCCTTAGGTACTTTCTTAAGTAGGTTTCCTGAGCGAGCGAAGCCGCGGGCAAAAGCTAGTATATTATCACATATAATCTCATAAGAGCATTAATTCTTTCAGGAAATTTTTTTGAATGCGTTCCAACATTGATTAATTACACAAGTGTAATTAATCAATGGTTCCAACAACGTCGTATTAATTAGGACGTTGTTGAATGCACGAAAAATAATTTCCGGATATGAATTAATGCTCGAATGGAGATTCGGTAAGAAAATCGTAACGACACAAACCCTAAAAAGAAGTAATGTCTACCTACAAAAAATTTCCAAGAAATTTTGTTGTCTTGGATATGGCTCGTCAACTAATATTTCTATTGGTCATTAATGAGTGTCGTACGATTTTCATATAAATAAAGGAGAACGATCCAAACGTGTGTGTCCGTCACGACAATTGCAGACGCGATGTCCCCCATTTGCATTTGCATTCATTTCCCCGTCGCCTAGATTTTGTGACCGGGGTGGAGTCCTGAAGGCCTCTTTGGAGAGGGGCGGAGTCCCGAGCGCCCCTTGGAGAGGGGTAAAGCCCCGAAGGCCCCCTTGGATAGGGGCGGAGCCTCAAGGGCCCTCTTGGAGAGGGGCGGAGCCCCGTTGGCCCCTTGGAGAGGGGCAGAGCCCCGAGGGCCCCCTTGAGAGGGGCGGAGCCCCAAGGGCCTTTTGGAGAAGACCTCCTTGAAGAGGGGCGGAGCCCCGTGATCCCCCTTAGAGAGGGGCGGATCCCCAAGGGCCCCCTTGGAGAGGGGCAAAGCCCCGATGGCCCCTTTGAAACGGGAGGAGCCTCAAAGACCCTCTTGGGGAGGGGCCGAGTCCCGGGGGCCTCCTTAGAGAGGGGAGGATCCCCGGGGGCCCCCTTGGAAAGGGGCGGAGCCCCGACGCCCCCTTGGAAAGGGGTGGAGCTCTGAGAACCCCCTTGAAGGTGAGCCCCCTTGGAGAGGAGTGGAGCCCGGATGACCCCTTGGAGAGGGGAGGAGCCCCAAGGACCCTCTTGGAGAAACAGATCTCCTTTAGATGGTTAACATCAATTAAAACTTGCACGGGTGTTTATCTACAAATAACTCCCGTTTTATCAAAAAACTGTTTTAAAACGGTGATACTGAAACTAACAATAATTGTTTTCAGTTGAAAACGTCTGTTACTGAAATATGACTACAAATACCTGTGTAAACTGCATTTTTTTAACGGTGTCAGTGACATTTAGTAAAAAAATATTACTAAAGTCAAAATTATTGCTTGGTTAAAATTTATTTTGCATTCGTACTTACTTTATTTTTGTGTATAAAATAACACAAGTGTACATCAATGATGATACAATATTTATTTTGATGCTTAGGCCGTGTTTAGTAACTGAGCTACTTGAGATAATTTATAAAATGGCAATGTCTTATTTTGACATTAGTAACTTCATCTGCTGTCATCCATGTTGTCTCGAGATGCCAACCATTGTTGCTGATCGTATGGGACTTTTTTGACGTGTTTTTTTAGATCATGTCTACAATTAGTAGTGCAATGGCTCCTCTCGGAGCCTTTCAACGGTTAGGTGAAAGCAGTGAGCTTCCACCTCACCACGTGAACGTTCCTCTTGGTTTAGAGGACGGGTATTTCCCTATTTCTTCCTCCACAAAAAAACCCTCTGCTTCCTATCATGCGAAATGTTGTGTTTTCTGAGATTGTGTAACAAGAGTGTAACAGAACGAAATGGCCCTACGTAATAGGCTTAAAAATAGTGGTAAATTGAATAGGATAGACTGCGCAATAGCGCGCGTAGCCCCGTTTATATACCGGGTGTAACAGGATCATGGTACACCCCCGTATCTCCGTTAGTTTTAAAGGTAATTTATTGAAATTTGGTATATCCCATATACATAATAAGCGGCACTTTTTGACCTGCAAATGATTTTTTTTTCACTTCCGGTTTCGCCGGAAGTGATACCAACTTTCGATTTTTAAATAGAACACCCTGTATATTATTACATTTCTGAAATCTGCATAATTTTCTGAATCCAATGATACCACATAAGTGACATTTCAAACGTCAAAAATTTTTTTAATTTAATTTTTAGTTTTCCATTTAAGTGTGCCATGATGGTTCCGATTTATTCCAATTGATCCATTTAATGCTAGAAAAATCGAAATCCCGTCAAAAATACTAAATTGCGTTTTTTATGAGCAAATAAAGTTCACCGTAATCAATTTTGGGGTAAAACTCAATTTTTTCAAATGGAACCATATTGGTACCGTGGTACCATTTATTAGTACTATTAATAAGGAATTTATTCATACATGGTAATTAAATGTGCGATAAATACAAACAAAATGACAACTAAAAGAAAATAAGAAAATACAAAAAATACAACTTGAAATACAAAAAATTAACACAAAACATTACAACAATTGTTCGAAATGCTGTCCATTAACGTCAACGCACTTCTGAACTCTCGTAGCTGTTTCTTGAAGAACGTTCGATAATTGCTGGGCCGTTATTCTATTAATTGCGCGTCTTACTCGCAACTCCAGATCTTCGCGGGTTGTAACGGGGGTTGCATAAACAATGTTTTTCAAATGGCCCCAAACAAAGAAATCAAGAGGTGTCAAATCAGGTGACCTTGGAGGCCATCGCACAGGACCATTCGTCGAAATTACGTTTTCTTCGAATGCTTGTTGAAGGTAATCAATTACTATTCTTGAATTATGGGGAGGAGCTCCATCTTGTTGGAAATACATTCCCTGTCGTAAATGGATAGGTAATTCAGCTAACCTGTCCTCAATTTCATTTTGCAGAAATCCTAAGTATCTAGCTCCAGTCAAGGCTCCTTCAAATATTATTGGACCAATGACTCTACGACCGACTATTCCAAGCCAAACATTGAAACCGAACCGCACTTGAAAATTACCCTGCCGCAATAAATGTTGATTTACTTGTGACCAATACCTTGTATTTTGTCGGTTAAATAATCCCATATTTGTAAACCTACACTCGTCCGAAAATAAAATCCTTCCCAAAAAAGCATTGTTTGGCTGCACATTATTCTGCAAGATCCAATTGCAATATTCCATCCTACGTTCATAATCATTTTCGTACAGGTGCTGGTGCAATTGATATTTGAAGGATTTATAATTGTGTTTGTGCAAGATTCGGCTTACCGTTTGGTGACTAATTTCCAAATCAAACCCAATTTGCCTTAAAGAAACAGTCTTATCAACTTCTATTCGAGCTAAAACATTAATTTCCGTTCCTTCGTCAATGATAACGTTTTCTTCGGGATCGGGATCATGGTTAGGCTCTCTTCGGAATTGATTTTCAAGACGATTAAAATAATTTCTCGCTGGACATTGTCTATCAGGATATCGGTCGGCATAAAGGTTTCTAGCCGCAAGGCCATTTTTTCTACATTCCCCATAAATAATTAACATGTCCACTCTTTCATCCTTTGTATAAATGTGCGGCATTTTGAACAAAAATGACAACAAATGTAAAGACTCTTCCAATACACAATAGAAACACCGATAAACCAACAAGTATTTATTTGACAGTCTGAATAAACAATTTCATTGTTTTCAAAGCCTCCTTAGTCTTAACACTAAATTAGACCAAAATAATTGTATTTTCTTATTTTCTTTTAGCTGTAATTTTGATTGTATTTATCGCACATTTAATTACCATGTATGAATAAATTCCTTATTAATAGTACTAATAAATGGTACCACGGTACCAATATGGTTCCATTTGAAAAAATTGAGTTTTACCCCAAAATTGATTACGGTGAACTTTATTTGCTCATAAAAAACGCAATTTAGTATTTTTGACGGGATTTCGATTTTTCTAGCATTAAATGGATCAATTGGAATAAATCGGAACCATCATGGCACACTTAAATGGAAAACTAAAAATTTAATTAAAAAAATTTTTGACGTTTGAAATGTCACTTATGTGGTATCATTGGATTCAGAAAATTATGCAGATTTCAGAAATGTAATAATATACAGGGTGTTCTATTTAAAAATCGAAAGTTGGTATCACTTCCGGCGAAACCGGAAGTGAAAAAAAAATCATTTGCAGGTCAAAAAGTGCCGCTTATTATGTATATGGGATATACCAAATTTCAATAAATTACCTTTAAAACTAACGGAGATACGGGGGTGTACCATGATCCTGTTACACCCGGTACTATATACACGCTGTGATGTCGATGGGTAGTATCAAGTTTGGTGGGTAAGAATGGATAAGTTACAACAGTCGGTTGAAAGTCTTAAACAGTAAGTGTTGATGAAGACAGAAGAAATGTGTGTTAATGTAAAGCAGCCAATATTATTGAACTCAACGATGTATCCGTTAAATAAGTCAAAAAGTAAGTTTGTGGGATTGTGTTGTACCAGAGCATCGTTTGTACCAGCAGTTGTAATTAACGGCAACAAAGGTGATTGGGTGCTGTTGGAGAAGGCTGAGCTTAGAGTGCTTGTAGAAAATAAGGGAGTCATATGTAACTACTTTTACTGTAGAGACTGTCAATTACAACCGCGTAACCTGAGTACTGTGAAAAGAATATGTTTTAAAACAATAGGACTGAGGAAAGTTATTGCGCTGCAAGAAATAGGTATATCTGAAGTGTACCTAGGACTCGAGTCAGTGTTCGAATGTTGGGAGTTGTTAAAACTGTTAGAATACAAACTGGAGTGCTTAAAGTGTCAAGAGTTTGAACAGTTTTATTAAGTATAACTCGAGGTATTTGGACTTTACCTGGGGATGTAAAAACTAACATCGAGAGCGTTTTGGATACACTACGCATAAAATCAAACAATGTAGCATGCATGTATGAGATGTTGCATTTTTTCATTGAATTAATTAAGTGTGATATGGTAATGAATAAATGTGTACAGTTGTGAGATATTACTTAGTAAGAAATAAAAGTAGTATTTAGAGAAAGTTGTATTATTTCAATATACATACCACGCTAAGAGGTTGCAATAATTGGAGCTGTGAGTTGTAATTCAATGGCCAACTTGGATAGGGGATGAAGTTGTTGAAATTTGAGTTTATCACCTGTTTGTAAGACCATCCCAATTACTTCGTTAGGGGTGTGTATAATATTATTGATTATGATTGGTGTGTTGCGAGGATTAACAATAACATCTACCTTAGCCTTAGTGAAGGGTATAATATATTCGGATGTACCAGTGTTATTCAGACCAAACAATCCCCCAGGTAGTGGAGTTTCAGCGAAGAGAAGTAGGTTTTTTCATAATATAGGTTATCAAGCCCACCCAGGTTTTCGAAGAGGAACACTTGCTGTCCAAACTTATTGATAGGCATTCTGCAGTCTTGAAGCACTCAACTCAATATGAATGTACTAAGCATGTACACCCATAATAAACCACCTCGACAGTAAATAACAAACACGAATAGTACTAAGAAATTTATTTACAACTAAAATTTATAATTACAACTATAACTTTAACGAATAAATCTAAGAAATTTATTTACACCTAAAATTAATAATTACAACTGAAACTACTGCTCCGGCTTTGTCCTCCACGGAAGGTGTGGCCACATGAGGCAGTGTAGCAGGGCTTCCTCCAACTCGTGCAACTGGACGAGGGGATATGTTTCTGCGAAGGGCATCCGCTCCCCAGCATGGAAGTCGTCCCAGGATCCGTGAACAAGTTTCAAATACGATAACATGGGCCACTCATTAAAAACGCACTGGAAGAACATGATGACCGCACTGGATGGTTGTCGGAGACAAAATGAATGGAGGAATTTTAGGAAGAGGGGGTAGTTGGCGGGGATGAAAGTGGGTAGCTTTTAAACCTCCTCGAGAAGCCCCCAGATAAGTTACCCTTCATGGCAAAAAAAAGAACAAAAAAACCAAAGATTACGTATTTCATTTATTTATTTAATAAAACATCAAGTACTGGGTTATTACATTACATGACGCAAAAAACAATTACAGAACAAAAAAAATTTTTTTTGAAAAAAATGTTAAATCTTAAAATGCTCATATCTCCGTTGTTTATTGAGATATTTAAACGCGGTCTTTTGCATTGTAGTCATAGTGTCATCTACTTTAAAATATTGCCATGGCGACTTTACAAGTTCCTTGTTTTCTAATAAACACATGCTTCATTGATCACTAATATTTTCAGTAAAAGGAAATAAAACGTACACAGCTCGCTTGCAATTAGCCTTTATTAGGGCTCACCGGATATAAATAAAAGAATATCGTTAAGGCAATACTTCTTTATTTAAATGTTTTGCAACTGTTTTTTTCATTTCTAATTATTCTACTTTTAATATTTCCATTTTTAATTTGTGTTCATCTCTGATACAGTGCATTTTTAACAAATGCTCTTCATGGCCCATTTGCTGCTCCTGCAACATGCGATTCCGCTGCAGCTCCAACAAATCTGATTTAGCTCTCGCCAACTCTGTCCACGTACCATCTGCTGTCTTCTTTTTTGCAGATCCTGCAAAAAAATAATTTATTTTCAAATTTCTTATAAAATATTCACACCTAAGTCAATAATGTTACATACTAGTGGGTGTGGTGATTTCACTCTTGGAACCGCATGCTGCCGATGGTTCAACAACACATTTTTTTGCAAATGACAATGCAGTATGCTTTGGCTGACGAAGCATTGCTGGCGTATAGCTTCTCCAGTCTGCAGCTGTATTAGATACTCCTACAACTTGAATTTAATTAAGCACGGGTTACTGTATTTCTATTAACAACTTACGATCATGCTTGCCTGCACTATCGGACGATGCGCTGTTCTGATAGATTAGAGTTTCATCAGCTGGTTGTACCTCGTCTACTAATAAAAAAATAATATATGTAGCTAACATTATCCGTTAATTGTTTTTTAATTATACGTAGCCTGAACTTCATCCCAGTCAGTACCGGAATGTGGCGATGCAAGTTCATTTAGAGCAACTACAAACAAGCTATATTCATAATTAGATATAACACCAAAATATTAAATACAGTACATTTTATGTAACTTTTTTTATTAATACTCAATTACCTTCCACTGTAAACTCACTCGCATCACCACCAAATTCTGATGGCAGCCCAGTCACCTGCCTTCCCAACATTTAGTAAATTGTTGCATCTACCTCGGTAATTTTGATTTTTGTAGCTGCTCCACCACCTGTCATCCACCTTTGCAATTTTATTTCTGCGAAATTTTTCTTCGAACGTTTTTTAATATTTTCGTATTTCCGCTTCAACGTGTTTTCATCGCGGTATACCGCGTTACTCGCATTAAATTGTCGAGCAAGTTCTGCCCTCTGCTCAGTTTTCCCTCTACATGAGGAAACATCTGTTTTCTTGCACTCCAATACATTTTTCCTCTCTTTTACCAAGAATATCTAAAATTAAAATAAATATTACCTAGTTTAACATATGAAGAATTAGCTATACATTACTTATTAATGTTATTTTTATTATAAAATTAAGAACACACTAGCGTGCTATTATTTTTGACGAAAACAAAATTGAGGTTAGAACTATTATAAAAAGCTAAAATACACCCTTTATTATTTTACTTACAATTGCTGCTCTTCATATGTGGTAAAATTTGGTGCTCGTTTACTTGTATCCCGTGGGGTTACATTACCTATGCTTGTATCCATTTTTAAACTATTCAATAGGGCACGTGCTTCTCGTTTGAAATTGAAACTTGAAAGCAACAACGGCTAACGGCAACTCAAATCTAATCTGTGAGCAGTTGACGCAGACGCAGAATTTGTTTAAACAGATGCGATATTAGATACACAAGCGTGTTCGGAACTGAGCTACGGTTAAACTGAGTTCACGTGAACCACTGTCAGATCTCGACTGAAAAACGGAATTGTCGTGGAACCGAGATCAGCTCTTGAACTAAGTTCTCGTGAACGAAAGTTTAAATCATGATTGAGAAACCGGCCCTAAATGAGCCTATTCCATTTTTTGCATTTTCTTTAAAGTATGTAGGGTAAATGGTACAGTTATTGACACCCTAGTCGACGATTTCTGTAAAAGGGCGATTATTTTACTTGTATACACTAAGGGCCGGTTGCAGAAAGCAATGTTAAGTCTCGTGTTAGCTAACATCGCGTCAAAGTGAACAAAATCGCATCAAATTTTGTTTACCAATGTATTAGTTACCATAAAGATTTGAGATTTGATGCGATTTTGTTCACTTTGACGCGATGTTAGCTAACACGAGACTTAACATTGCTTTCTGCAACCGGCCCTAAGTGTAGTTTTTTGCTGTTTGGTGGTATAAACAGCTCTATGCTCTTAATAATTTAGTAGATGAAATCACTCAACTCATTGAAATAACAATAATATTACCAAAATTATAATATAGCTTCACATTATAGTTATTGACACAGTAATAGTATATTATACATCAAGGTAGCTAAGCGCAGTATTATTACCTTAGCGCATATTAGATACTGAGCGCGCAGCGCGAAGTATCTAAAGCGCGAAGGTTATAAGACGATTCGCTACCGTGGTTTATATACTATTTTTTGCACTACGAAACGGCTTAATACCTAAATTCCCAACAAATTTCGAAAATATTTTAACTGTCAACCTGACAATACAGCTCTTTAAAACGTCATAATTAAAATAGTCATATTTGGTAACTTAGCAATTTATTAGTTACCACGGTGAAAATTGTTTATTTTAATTTCTCTCCATTGGTGGAGAAAATCAACTTCACGACCTAAAAATAGACCAATAACGGTGCGTTCTGAGACTAGTAGTGCAAAAAAACTATGATTGACACTATCCGATATAGTTATTGACATAGTGTTATCTCTTTCATTTATGATGTAATAAGGAGGGACAAGAGATGCCAGAACCCTAGGTACTTATTTTTTAAGCAACAAATTAAAATTTTGAATTCATTAATAGCAAAGACATAGGTAATTTGAAAACTACCCAAACAAATAAAAAAAATATTATGATTTGTTAGAAATAAAGTACCCATACAAAGCAACAGAAATGATTATTCAAAAAACAATAGCTAAAAATACAAAGTTTAAGTTTTATTATTACAAGTGTTACACTTAAATACTATTAGAAGATTGTTTAAATTTATTAACTTATGTTTTACCACGAAAAATGGTATTTTCTTTAACACGAAATGCATTTCATGCCGTGGTTCCCAATTTACATTATACAAATGTGGCATAAGCCTGTATAGTTTTATACGTTGTCCTTAAATAATTCTTGAAAATTAGGTCCGTCTTCGACTCTTCGGTTGGCTAAATATTTTTATTTTCACTATCACTAACCGGAGCCGGTATTGTTATATCAGATATTATTGTAATGCCTTTATTTTCTGATATTTCTGCCTTGCTCTTATATTTGATATTTTGCTTGGCATCTGACCTTTTTGTGACCTTTGTTTTTTTCTTTGTCACAGTTTCCTTTTTTTATTGGCTTTATTTTCTTTATCCTCGGTTCTTTTTCTGTCTTCGTTTTGTTTTTTATGTCTTCTATTGATTCAATTTTTTTAATTAATATTTATTTATTTATTTATTAACAAACAAACAAAACAGGCATTTCGCATAATTACATTGTTTGTAGACCTTACTACTCCTATGTACTTCAAACTTAACAATACATTTAAATATCTTAAATGTAACAATAACATAAACAATTGCAATTAAACTAATTCAATTAATTAATATCTTGCCACTTCGCTGAAGTAATGACAAAGGGAACACGTTCCGTATTTTTTTTGCCGTTACTTTCTGGAGTTACCGGCCACTGTAAAATACTGTCGATATTAATGTCGCTTTGGCTACATTCAGACGAATCCTTAATGGCTGTTGAATTTATTAATAATGGATTTGAGGTGGACATTAATTCAGGCGTCCTAATGTCGCTCAGCTCCTCAATAGGTAAATAATGTTCCAAATGTTCAGGTGTTTTATCAATATTTATGTTGTTTGTAGGGATTTGTTCTACATATTCAGTTACTTGACTTTCACTGTTAATAGGTAAATAATGTACCAAATGTTTGGGTGTTTTGTCAGTATTCATGTCGATTGTAGCGATTTGTACTAGTACATGTTCATTCACTTGACTTTCGCTCCTAATAGGTGAATAATGTTCAAATTTATCAGGCAATTTATCAACAGCTAAATTAGAGATTATTTCATTTATGGGATTAATTTCTACCTCAGAACCAGTTTTGTCGGTCTCAGAAGCATTATTAATAAATGAATTTTCATATACCATGAGATAAAAAAAATGATTCTGAGCAGGCCTTGATATGTGTTATACGTTTGGCAGTACTGAAGTGCATTGTCAGTCTATGTCAAATTCGAGATTAAAAGGTTACGTTTTGTTTGTTGTTTGATACAGACTTACGTAAAACTTAACCTGCAAATCTCGAATTTGACATAGACTGACAATACACTTCAGTACTGCCAAACGTATAACACATATCAAGGCCTGCTCAGAATCATTTTTTTATCTCATGGTATATGTCCATATTACTAACATCAAATAACCCTGAATTTTCATCTTCATCAACGTATGGTAGGTAAGCTATCCTCTCAGTTATGATTCATATGGATCGTTGTTCCAATAGCTTCGGTTTGAGTTTTTAAGTTCACTCCAGGATTGTGAAAAAATTTCCACATATATAATTTAATAAATGATTGGTCTTCTTTCATTTCAGAGAATCTCTCAAACGCTTGAATAGTGTCTTCACCCACAATGCCTTTCAATGTTTCTTAATTCATTTGCACAGTAGGTTCGAAATTAGCAACACTACTTTGAATATTAGATTTCCCTGAACACTTTGTAAAATCTAATGAATCTGGATTCCATGGGTATAATCCGCAAGCTCGAAATCCATCTTTTAAGTATTTCGGGGTTCAAATAATTGTCAATTGTCATTTTCAATATTGGTGCAAATTTCTCTTTTGTCAGCGATTGCGAGGGATTATCTCTTCTGCATCTACTTACACCTTTTTTCCAACCAGTCTTTAGATGTTTGAATACTGCTACATCCGCTGGCTGCAAAAGACGAGTTGCATTTGGATACAATGCTATTAATATTATTTCTAATTTAGAACATAGAGTACTTAGAGCAGGTTTGCGGAAAGTTCGTTCCCCACATTTCGTCTCCCCATATCTCGTACCCGGAAACTTCGTTCCCGAGCGAGCTCAATTTGTCTCCCAGATTACACGGTGTTGAAAAACGAGTACAGCGATCGGAATGCAGTTAGAAAAATGAAAGATATTTTAATTAATTTATTTATTATAATAAACTGTTAAGAACTCGATACAGTATGTCTCCGGATTGAGTTTACAAGAGGGAACTAAATTTTATTTTTAGTTTTACCAAAGAGCATATGCTCTTAGGTTTTACATAAAAATGTTATAGGAATTATAATTCCTTCTTGGTTTGTAGAGATTATGAGCATCTTAACGACACGAGTTTGATTGCCAAAAACGAGGCGGTGAGCCGAGTTTTGCGGCAATCAAACGAGTCTCGTTAAGTGCCATAAGCAAACGTGTGTTGTTCAATATTTTATCTTCATCAATACATTCTGGTTCACTGTTTTTCTTTATACAAAAAGAGTGCGGTAATATTCATTACGGCACTGAGTGCGGTAATATCTATCAATTACCGCACTGAGTGCGGTAATATCCATTACCGCACTCAGTGCGGCAATGAAGCTCTTAACAATACTAAAATTAATTTGATTAAGAGTCTATAACACTGATGAAGATAAAATATATTAAAATTACAGTCACAGTCACAGTCACACATTTATTTCTAAAACCTAAATGTAGCGAAAAAAGCAAAACTAGACAGTATTTAATGTAGATTTCTATACAATAAATTAGCAATGCTATCACGTTTATCCATTGGATGAAGATTTTGCTCAAGATCCTCATGAAAATGTTCTGGGTTTGCATTGTCGTCGTCATCAACCACAATGTAGTCATTGTTTAGTATGCAAACATTGTGCAAAACACAAGCAGCAATGACAACAAACTTCATTTCATTTGTGAGGAACATATTCAAAAATGTCAACTGACGAAATCGGCATTTCAATAAGCCAAAAGCTTTTTCAATTAAGACTATTTGAACTTAATTTCACATTATAGCTTCGTTGTCTTCTTGATAAGTGCCCATTATCTCTATAGGGCACCATTAAATAGGAAAGAAGAGGATAGGCGGAATCTCCTAAAATATGTGTTCCTTCAGGCAAAAGTAAATCCTCTTGTGCTAAAGCGCGACCTTTGGGACTTTCGCGCCACACTCTTCCATCATGTGTTGCGCCTGGCCACCCAACAAACATCTATAAATTTGCATTGGGCATCACATATCCCCTGTAAGATAATTGAGTGGTATCCTTTTCTGTTGTAGTAGCTTGCTGCGTCGTCCGTTGGAGCTGTAATAGGAATAGGCATTCCATCGACTACTCCTACAACTCCTGGGAAACCATTTCGGCCCCTTAGTTCCATGAACCAGTGTTGCCAGCTTGCAGCTTAGCGAAATGCTAAAGCGATTATTCAAATCCGCTAGAAACCGCCAAAAACTTCGAAATGTTAAGTTTGTATTGAACAAGTAAATATTTGAATAAAAAATAAAACAGATTTTTTTTAATAATACAGTGAAATCTCCCATAACCGGACACGCACGGTGCCAAAGTTTTTGTCCGGTTATTAGAGGCGTCCGCTTAAGGGAAAAATAGTTGCTACAAAATCTAAAATACTCGTTTCACGTAATGGTTTTTTCTGACTGCTTATACTTTCCGAATGTATTTCTAAATGTTTTGACAGTTTGAATACTTTAAAGTTGTTACTTTCTTTAGCAAAGCGTTTAAAATTGTTCACTGTTAATGCTTCCGTGTGGGTCTTGATTACATTACAAATTTCTAAGTCGCCATCGTTTTCTAATTCTGCCAACTGCATATCAACGGCAGCTGATTCACCTGAAATTTCGGTTACATCATCTTCCAGGATTATTTCTTTGTCAGTGTTTATAAATTCGTCAGGGTCGACGTCTTCGATTTCTGGAATATTCCTATACAGTTCAACCATTACTGATAAGGGTAAATCGTCGTCTGGTTCGAATTGATTACAGTGGCGTAACTTGATACCCGCAGGCTCCGCGGTCGCGGGACGGCCCTGAGCCAAATTTTCTTGTTCTGTCTTTCCATAAAAGCAAGCAGGAAACATTTTTCCTATTTTTATTATTATCAGAATGGGCTGCCCAGGCAAAAGGCAAAGTAGTTTGAATTGCAGGCCTCTAAAATTGGGCGACATAGATTGTCTTGTAATAATATCGCGCATAGGATAATGAAAGTGTCGAATTTCCTGCAGTCATAATGCTGATTTGAGTTGACTTAATACCTGCCGTATATAATAATTCGATAATTTAACAACATGATCATTAAATGTTGGATTTATGGATTGTTTTGACGCCATTAGCTGGGCCTGCATTTTGAAGTGTCCGTAGAAGAGAGATTCACAGTCTAAAAATTGTCGAAAAATGGTGTCCGTGTCCGTTTATTAGAGAAAATTTTATTAGTAACGTTAATGCAAGTAAGTTGGTTCCCAACAAAATGTCCGTGTAAGAGAGGTGTCCGCTTATTAGAGGTGTCCGGTAAGGGAGATTTCACTGTATACGTATAACTACAAAATAAAAAACTTAGTTGAAAAAGTCTGTTTCTGAAAAAACACTTGAATCATCTTCATCTGTATTAGAATTAGAAAAATATTTTTCTTTGGATGTTATTTTGTCTAATAAGGAAGGTTACTTTCAAGGCTGAAATTATAACAACACTTATTGTTTCTTTTTAAACTGCTACGCATTTAACAGTTCTAATTTCATTCTATTTCGAAGTTTTGACTAATTAAAAATTCCAGATTACCAGGTAATTTTTTTGTGGCCGATGAAGCCGCTAACCTAGTATCTAGTAAGAAAGAAATAGTATTTATACTTAACTATTAATAACTTAATTCAGGCATGGGCAATAAACACTATTGCTAGTATCCACCAAAAACTAAGTCACCTGCACCACTTCAAACCTCATTTGAGACTACGTGTTCAGTAAAATTAAAACAGATAGTAGCTTTGTTGAATGCATGTTATTATTATTATTCTCATCCGATATTCCCAACGTGCTATCGCATAAAAAACGTCTAGCCCTCTGCCCTCTAAACAGCGGCGTGCATGGGCTTAGTTTATATTTTCCGTTCTTGAAACCCTTTACTATATCAATGATTCAGCGTCAGTTCACATCAGTTGGCTAAATCGTATGATATACAATTAAATAATAAACATACAAGTACCTGAAAAATTAGAATTCTTCAGTTTTATGACTGACAAAATTTTAAAAGCGAGATATTCCGTTAGCCGCTAAATAATTAATTTCAACGCTTAAATGACTTCCAATAAGCCAGATTTAACGGAAAAATCGCTGACCTGGCAACACTGCCATGAACTTACGTCGTTCTTGCTGCAGATTGTCATCGTCTGTCCAATGCAAGAAGTTAGTTTCGCACAAGCACCTACAGATCCGTAAAAAATATTTATGGAGTTGGCTCTTGGTTATATCTAATCTCTCACTAATTCCTCGAAAGGATTCCTGATTAGCAAGAGTCTATATTGACGCATGCAAAGCTCTATGTAAAGATATATTTGGATGTCCTCCATGCGTGTTATTGATAACAAACTGTGGATAGATTGCATTCCGAATCATCTACAATCAAAGAAAACATTGTTGTTTGCACCCCAGTTGTCTTACCAATTTATACCTCATATGATCCTCGGGTAAGCCGAAAATGGAATTTGTAAGTATCTGGGTCCATTCTCATGACTGTAACCATGTAATTATCAATTTTTTTAATTTTCTTTCGCCTCTGTAAACAATCAAATGTACAAACTGTTTATTGGCTCTTTCATCGAGCATCTTTTTAATTTTAGTACACAACTTGATACTTACTTGTTCAAACATTTCAAGTACAAATGCCTGTTCTTCATCAGATGACGATGAATCACTACTTCCCGCATTTTGAATATCATGCATTACAACTTCTACAATGTTCGCGGCAACTTGGTTTTCCATCTCGATTTTTTGAGGTTATACGCGCGACAGTTGGCTGCAAATGCAACACGTCACCAACAGGGGCAGCACCATTGAGCAGCACGCAGCGCAGTTAATCGTTCTCACTATAGCCCCTCTATTTACAAATAGTAGCGACATCCTGGGGCAAACCTGATGCAAACATGAAAATACAAAAAGTTACTAAACGGTAAATTTTAGTGTAAACAGTGAAAAAATAACTGATCTGAGTACCTGAAATCCTTTTCTGCCACTATTTTTACACTTATCGACACAACACCGTGGCATTTCCACGTCCTCCACTTAGAATTTGCCCCCGAAGAGAAAAATGAATAAAATCACGACAAATGTCAATGTCACATTTTAATTAATTATACAACTTCCTTGGCAATTTTTAAATATGCTAGGGACTTAAGGGATACCAACGTGATTTTGCCCCAGCGGCAACATCAAAGGTTGTCGCTACTATTTGTAAATAGAGGGGCTATAGTTCTCACAAAACTTCTGCGCTGCGCGCAGGTGACAGTAGTAGCGGTTGCAGCAGTAACTGCGTAAAGGAACGTACCCAACCCAAAACTGGAAAACAAAACCAAAGCGCCAGCCGAATAAGACGAAACTTTACTAGAATGAAGTTATATATTGAAAGTCCCTAGCACTGTAGAGATTTACAGTTAACTACACTTCTAATGCTTAATAATTCCGTTTTTATTTAGGTGTGTCAATCACTCCCAGGGTGTCAACAACTGTACCATTTACCCTAGGTAGTTTACCTGTCATTTGATTTGCAGTATTCCTAGAATCAAGGTAATAGTTATGATCTTCATGAACTTGACTTCTTGACACAACTAAACTAAAGTGTATTCACAACCAAGAGACACCAAACGCAAACAAATACACGAAGCAGACACGTGAACAGTAATATTGCCAGGACCGCACTAAGGAATCCCATTATTTCGTACTATAATTACACAGATTTTATTTAATCTCATCCTCATCAGAAGATGTATCACTGCCGAAATTTATTATTAATAGTTCAACTTGCGCTTCCACTATATTCTCCAATTCCCACATTTGTTTTTCCACTTTTTCCCGCACATGCTGGATACAGTTTTTCCATTTTTCGGGGGTAATATTGCTAATTGCGGCATCAAAAATATTTTTGACGTCGGCAAATTTAAATGTCTTATTTTTTTCAGCGACATAATTTTTTACATCGGCCCAAATTAGTTCTATCGGGTTAAGTTCGCAGTGGTATGGCGGGAGACGTAAAACTGTTTTATTTTGGGTTTTTGCCATTTCAATCACATACTTCTGATATTGTTTTTTGTGTACGTTAATGTCATTCTTTTTCGTTGCTGTTGTAGGAATTTCTTCGAGCTTTCGGGTGTGGTATGGAGCGTTATCCAGAACTATCACGCAGATTTCTTCCAGTTGAGCTAAAATATTTTCGAACCACCTTTCAAATGACTTTCCATCCATTTCTTCGTGGTAGTCACCTGATTTTTTTTATTCAAACGCCCATAATCCGCCAGGAACAATTCCATCCGCATTTCCGATATGACAGATTATAAGTCTCTTCCCTTTCCCTACAAATATTAGTTATTATTTTAATACTAGGTGATAATATTACAAATCACTTACCTGATGGATTTTTAAGCTAGTTGAGAGACCATCTAAGAAAGCCTGTCTTGACGAGGACACCGAATTATCTACCCAAATGTTAGATTTAGTGTGTCCAGCATTGACCCAGGTTTCATCGAGATAATATATCTTTCTATTTTCATTTCTATATGACTTTATCTTCTTTAAATATTCCCTTCTCCATATCAATATTTCATCTCTGTCTATTAGCATGCTGTTCCTACCACGTTTTTCGTATTTAAAATTTAATGACTTTAATAATTTGTAAAATGTCATCCTCTTAAAATTCGGCAATTCTGGATCATCGTTCACATCTGTAAGCACTTTATCAATAGTGGGTAACTCGTTTCTGAAAAACTATTGATGCACTTTTCTCCTAATAGCATTTCTGTCAAAATCATCTACTGAATCAATAGTGTGTTTGCGATTTTGATTTGTTCTTGGTTCTGAAAATTCATGTTTTGTTTTATATTCTTGCAATATTCTGTAAACACTACGAACGCAAACTCCACTTTTAGTTGCCACTTTCTTTATAATCTTCCTGATAGGCATCACCGGATTATACCCTAGAAACAATACATTCTATTGACTGTTAATCATTGTGGTGCAATTTTCAGTAGCATATAGATTCAAATATATAAAATTATAATTTAAGAAAAAAGAAACAAGCTTGTACATTGTAAAAAGAACTTTGATTCATATAATAATATAATAATTGTAAATCTATTTTAAGAATAAAACTATGTGAAACCTATTCAACATTGTGTATATGATTTAAAAACACTTTTATATAAAAATTTGTTAAAATATTAATATTGCTGCACCAATTGACATCTTTATAAACATGAAATATCATCATAGCGTTGGGGGCCCAAATTCCTAAATAGCATAATTCCTTATTCGTCAAATAAAGTTGTCCCTGAATCTGATGATAATAATTATGTTGTTTATTAATTTCATAAGCCTTCATATCCAAGTTGTAGTGAATAATATTTTTTTTCTGTTTTTAAAACTTTGTGCAAGTCTACATTTCTAAATTTGAACAGACCTTTTATTTCGATGATAGCATCGTTGTTAACCCTTTCATGGGTCAATTTATTAGAATAAAATTAAAGAAAATTTATCCCGGAATAATTCATTGTATATCATAACAGCACAGAATTCAAGTAGTGAGTATTTTTTTAATGGTATTTTTGAAAAAAACTACTGGGAACCATTGTTCCCAACGCCCACAGTACACAAAAAAGGATAATTTTTTTAATTAAAAAATACACTTATAACATAAGATTAAGTAATAATATTGGGAAATTCAAATACAAAAGCACAAAAATAGTAAAAAAAAAACGTAAACTCTACCCTTGATGTAGTTTTTGAAAGCAGGGATAGATGCATACTGGAACTTTACAAGCTGAACATTTTGTTGTTCTTTTTTCAATCTTCGTGTAACTGCAAATTCGACAGCGACGCTTAGTTTCATTTTTTTGAGGCAAGTGCTGTCCGACAGAAACAAGACGTACTTCATCGGGTAGGCTCTTTTATTTGCTAAATGAATGACACTTCCGCCTCGTCTTCTTTACTTGTAAATCCTGCAATAAGTTGTTTTGACAAGTTAAGTCTGTATCTTAGTTGATAATAGCCATGTCAATTAAAAAATAAAAAATTCTATGCCACCATTTCACGGATTTCCTTCCAATGGCATAGGACTGTTTCTTTTGTTCAAATAAATCTACGCGTCCCATGATGCTGTACAAAGCAATAGCTTTTGGACAATAGAAGTTTTTTTTTCTCCAGCCTTATCTGTTCGTTGCACCTTGTAAGTTTCTCTTGGTGACATTGCTGTTAGCAGTGTGACAGGTTTACTGTCTTGCCATTTTATTGCTGAAACAACACCCCTATTTTCAAACATAAATTCTCCTCGAGCCAACTTATGCTTTTCGGTCATCATTTTGGGCAAGCCCTTTCTATTAGCCCTCACGGTTCCGACGCTATAAATTCCATTTTTGTATAGTTTCTTCCTAAGACTGACTGATATGAAAAAAATGTCATATGCTGCGACACAATTTGTATTCCTTAATTCAGAAGTTAGTTTTAGTACTACCCTTTCGCCTAACAATACGGATGTTTTGTCACTTGGTACTTTTTCCTTACTTTTGCCCGTATACATTATAAAACGAAAAATATATCCAGTTTTGGCATCAGCTTCACACCAGACTTTATATCCTTGTTTTTTAGGTTTGAGTGGTAACTATTGTTTATAACAACTTCGGCCCTTGAAAGGAATCGTTGCTTCATCGATTGATATAAAGAAAGATTTTGTGCAATTTGCAGTTGTTTTTTTCATTCAAATGGTCTATAAGGGTTCGTAGCTTATGAAGTTTGTCATAATTTTCATTATGGTTAGTCAAACACTTGGTATTATCATTGCAGTATAATGCCTCTGTAATTTTTTTGAATTTTTTTGCTGGCATGACATCAGCCACAGCTCCTACACGGAGAACTGGATCAGAGCTCCAAAAGTTACATAAACGAGGTACATGATGTATGCCCATAAGTATAAGACAACCTAAATATGCTTCTAATTCTTGAACTGAAAGGTTTCCAATTTTTTATTGGTTTTTGTTCCGCATGCAGGTTAGTTTGGTCAATAATAACATTTAATATATCATCAGAAATAAACTGCTTGAAATACGAAACCTCTTTATTTGATGCATCAAGCTGAAGATTTGGAATAAGTTTCCTTTCAAAACAGACGTGTAAGTTTTCAAAATGTTCACAGTTATGACTCCATTCTTCGTTTTCGTCTTCGCTCATATTTTGCTCATTGATTGGAAGAGGAGATAAGGTGGGTACTTCATCGGAATCAACTACCAAGTCTTCTCCTAAAGGTACATTTTCGTGAAGCAATGATTCGTCAAAAGAATCTTCAACCGAAAGTAGCGAGTTAGAAGTTGAGAGAAGAGAACTTGAAATTTCAAGTTCTTCAAATTCTTCCAAAGCCCCTTCATCGGGTTCAACATCAGAACTCGCCTCGTCGTCGGGAAGGCCATATAAATATTGAAGCGGTGCTTCAGCTTGTATGGGATCGTCTAAATTCCACATTTGAGACATCTGCGATAAAAACAATATATATATTGTAACGATCCTGGGGCCAGGCCGTTGCCCTGTCACCACTGGGTTGTTGCGCACTAATTGTGCGGCGGCTCGTTCTGCGGCGGCTGTTGCTTGCCGTTCAGCGGCGGCTGTTGCTTGCCGTTCAGCAGCGGCTTGTCGTTCAGCGGCGGCTTGCTGTTCGGCGGTGACTTGCCGTTCAGCTGCAGCGGCTCGTTCGGCAATGGCGGCTTGTTCGGCAGCGGCGGCTCGTTTGGCAGCTGCTTGTTTGGCAGCGGACTTGAAAAAGGCGGCTTTGTCGGCGGCAGCTTGGTCGACAGCGGCTTGGGCAGCAGCTTGGACAGCAATGACTAGTTCGAAAGCGGCTCTTTTGGTAGCGGGATTCATCGCTGAAGTAGAGTTAATTTTGGGCGCCACTGGATGTTGTTACGGCAGATCCAGATCTGCGGGTTGTTGAAGCTGGTGCTCCTGGTCTCAGGGGATGTCGGAGGTTCGGCACAGAATCCTCTGTGCAAGAAAGGCCCCACGCCTTGGGCTCGCCAGTTGTCACCAGGGCACTTTTGCACCGAATTGTTAGTGCACTTGTACCGTGAACACTAGCACTTATACAAGAGTCAATTAAAGTCTTAGAGTTAAATAATTAGAAATAGATGTTTATTACAGGAAGCATAAACAACAAACACATTAATAAACATACACGTATAGATATACCTACAGTGAGTAGACGAAATGCTATGACGTCACACAGCTAACACATAGATGCAATATAAATTATGTGAAAACAGATCAAGTCTGTGTATGGCACAGGTTAGGCGCTGAGCAGCGTGACTAGCGGCTATGCCACACACGAGACGAAGGATCGAACACCAAAAATAAATACTACTACGAATGATAAACAAATATAGACAAGGAAATATATACAAGACTAAAACTAAGAAAACTTACGCTAAACTAAACTAAGATCCTACGCTAAAGTCCCCCAGGCACAAACTATCCAGTGCGTGTGATCACTCTCAGGCGGCGGGGAAGATGTCGCGCTCCGGCGACGGTTATGACGCGCTCCGGCGTCGGTTACGACGCGCTCCGGCGTCGAGGGACGGCGCTGGCATGGAAGTTCCGGTGACCGAACGTTGGCGGCGGCACGGGACGGCAGCTGACTAGCTCGACGTCTCCCGTGGTCGGACGTTGGTCACGGCGGCGAATATCCAGCGGCAGCGACGATCGGAGTATTTGCTACTACTCAGGCCTCAATCTGTCTAATCCTGAGTAGTAGCTGCATCTCACGTCAATGCACATTAAAAATGTAATAAAAATGTGAAGTTTGAAAAAAATCGTTAGAGCCGTTTTTGAAAAAATCGAAAAAAACTGAAAAATCACAAGAGTAAACACCTACTTCCGGTTATGCGATTTTCTTCAAAAGCTTGCTGTCTCATCTAAATAGTACACAAAACTTATATATGAAGTTTCAACGCCATACCTCTTTTCGTTTTTGAGATATTCTGTTCACAGACAGACAGACAGACACACAGACAGACAGACACACAGACCAATGAAAAAAAATATGTTTTTTGGGATCAGGGGACTCTAAAACGTGAAGATCTGTTGAAAACTTAATTTCGAATTTTTGGGGTGAATCCAATACTTCCTTTATCGTAAAAGGAAGTAAAAATTAAACATAAAGTGACATTTCCCTTGTCATCAATTGAACGTCAAACAGTTTGAAATCCCGGTAGTCCGAGCATTTCAATCTCTATTGGTTGAAATGCAACTTCAACCACCGGAATCAATGTCAAAATGACTGATTTCAATGTCAAAGTCCCTGAGCGTGAGATAATTTTCCATAAGAAACTTCTATGTACAGTTGCGGCCAATAAAAAATGGGACAACTCTTATAACAGATTTTTATCTAATTCCTACTTGATTTTTTTTTATTAATACGTCATATTGCAATATTATAGTATATTACATACCGAGGTGGAAAGTGTTTCTTTCCTGTCGAGAGATTAGGTAGTTTACCGAGACGCGTAGCGTCGAGGTTAACTTTATCTCGAGACAGAGATGAAACTTTCCACCGTGGTATGTATACTATTTTATTTGCAATCATCTAATTTTAAAAATAACTACAATTGAATTCTGAATAATAGATATCTTGATGTAGCTAATGTTTTTGTTACCATGAAAACAACCCACTCAATGTTTTGTTACCATGGAAACACCCCACTCTTCAGGTATGTAATATTTTTCGGGGTATGTAATAATTTCCTGGCTAGTTTCAAGTAATCATCTAGTTCCCAGCTGTTGTCATGTCATGAAATTGGCACATTACAATGTGATTGCGATTAAAATATTTGACATCTGCCAAACAATTCCAAATTAGAAATAATACGACAAAGTAATTATGTTGCATATAAATGCAGTGACGAAAGGTGGAATAATCCCGAAAACAGACGTAACTGTCCCATTTTTTTTGCCGCAACTGTACTATAATAATTAAGTAAGCAAAAATAATCATTTATATTTGCAGTTTACCAATTTCGCGGCTTTTCATTTTTCTTGGGTCTGCTGCTTTTCAGTCTTATGATTTTTGTTGAATTGTTCACAAATAAAATACATTCTGGTTGTTAAATAGAAACACAATATTTCACGTGTAACCACAGTATTATGTTGTGTGCAGCCTAAAATGGGTAAGGTTTGCACCCCTGCCACTGAAGCTGTGATTTCGAATAAGGTCATACAGTTTACATCTGACTTTGCCAAGGTTGCCAGGGTTGCCCGCTCTAAAATAGCGACCAAATGAAACAATTTGGTAGAAGGATGTAACAAATATCCCTTTGACTTTAATACAATAAATCTATCCCTCTCTGGGATGTCACTATCCTCACATAATTTAAAAGTCTGTAGGCAACTTTCACATACCGTCATTTTGTCATTTTGCTTGAAAGAAGCAAACCGTGAACCTTTTCTTGCCATATATCCAGCCATATAGCTCATTATGTACTCAAAGTTGTCAGATCTTGTGTAGTCGTGTTCCTTTAAAATTGCTTCTGCTTTAGGTGATATCCAAACATCAGTCCCTTTGTCTAAAATGGTGTCTATCTGAGCTTCCCACTGAGTTTTTCTTTCCTCATTATCATCTATGTCCTCCAATTTCAAGAGAACACCTAGAACCTCTTCTCCAGATACATTCGAGCCTCGTGGAGGCTTTACAAGCGAGTATGGTGACACCAATCTATGCATTTGTATAAATAATTGTGGATCCGGATGGTCATTGGATCCGCAACAGCTTCGCATTAGCCCAAAAAAGCGCTGAAAAATAACAAAAGGATGAGTAATAATTACACGCAGCTAAATTTAAATAGGTATTACCTCAAGCGCATCTTGATTCAATCTAGATGTCATAACATATTTGAAACCGCACACTTCAATAAGAAATCTGGTGATTTCTAAAGTTGCTTTCAATGATACCTTGAATCCTTGACTAGTTGAATCAGAGAGAAAATTATAATTTTCTTTAATAGCGACGTTTTCCCATTTTATTATATAATCACGAAATGAGTGGATTGCTTAGAAACAGATTCACTTTAGTGAGCAGTTAGTCAATATCTACCTAATATTTGAAAAGAGGCACC